>CALNHX010006935.1:0-81231 GCA_940337035.1 Agriotes lineatus
TATCTGATCACTTAATTAATATACAGTCTGTTCAACAAAAAATGCCCCGCCTTCTAGCTACTTTATTATTTATTTTAGACCGAATAAACCTTATATCAAATCAAATGGCACATAAAAAACCTACATTTTAACACTATCAAAAAATTTTTATCTTCAATTGTTTCAGAGTGGTGACGTCACATGCAATTTTTTTAAATGACACTGTTATATACATTTTCTGGTAGAGGTTTTTTTTTTCTCTTTTCAAAAATATAAATATTTTATGCCCTTACATAAGACAATTTTCGAGAAAAATTAAAAAACTTTTTTATCGATGGGAGGCCACGATACAAAAACTATAAACAAACGTCTAACTCAGAAAAACAAAACAATAAACACTTTAGATTATTCTGAAATCTGATAGTTAAAGCGTTTGGCTACTATTTGTTTTGTTTTTTCTGAGTTACACTTTTGATTACAGTTTTGAATCATGGCCTCCCTCCCACTGTGAAAAAGTTTTTGTAATTTTTCACGAAATTTTTTTTTATGCAAGTGCATGAAATATTTATATTGTTGAAAAGAGAAAAAAACCAGAAAATGTCAAAAAATATATAGTGTCATTTAAAAAATTGCATGTGACGTCACCACTCTGAAACAATTGTAGATAAAAATTTGTTGATTGTGTTAAAATGTAGGTTTTTGTGTGTCATTTGATTTGATATAGGTTTATTGGGTCTAAAATAAATAATAAAGTATTTGCATTATTATTATTTGTGTTATTTTTGTTAGTTTCAGGCTTAAACACGGCCAAATTGAGCTGTGAGTAGAAGGAGGCGAGAAACCCCCTCCACTTTTTATTTGATTCGCGGA
Organism: Agriotes lineatus; assembly: GCA_940337035.1. Classification (NCBI taxonomy): domain Eukaryota; kingdom Metazoa; phylum Arthropoda; class Insecta; order Coleoptera; family Elateridae; genus Agriotes; species Agriotes lineatus. The sequence goes on from CALNHX010006935.1 coordinate 850, forward strand.
TTCGCGGTTTAATTCGCGGATTTCGCGGTTTTATTCGCGGATTGACCTAATTAATTTCGCGGATTGACCTAATTAATTTCGCGGTTTGATCTAATTAATTTCGCGGTTTGATCTAATTAATTTACATATGTGCTACTGATTAAATTACGCATTAGATTTTTTAATTTGCTTCTGGAATTACGCGTCGGACTTCGGCGGCCATCTTGGATTTCTGGCGGGAATATTTGAAATTTGAATTTTTGCCGATTTTTCTAAGTTTAATTTGTTGGATTTGAATTTCGCGGTGTGTCGGCCATCTTGGTGCGCGCGCACTTCTCACGGCGGTTGTTTTTAATTTTCGTGGAAATATTTGAAATTCAAACTGATAGATCTATATCGCTCTCTCTCTCTCTCTCTCTCTCTCTCTCTCTTGCATTCACTCGTGGAAATATTTAAATTTAAAAAATCTATTTGCGGCGGACCCGAGTGGGAATCGAACCCTAGTTTTCTGGTTAACAGTCTTAGCACCTTACCGTTGTGCTATCGAGGCGACTTGGAAATATAGGAAATGAACAAGATGCCATTTCGCAGCTGTGCCGTCACACCGGCCGAATTTAAACAAACTATATTTCAAAAATTTATATTATGAGAATGGAGAATGTTTAACATATTGTGTTTACAGGCAGACACAATTTTTAAAAAAAATATATATGCAACAGCTTTGCTACTAATAATAATTTTATAATTTGCAATATAGTCATTGCCCCAAGTTTCTGGTTAATTTCCATTCGCGCAGTGGTTAATTCCCATTCGACCGCGCATAATTTGAAAAGCTATATGAAATAATTACTTTATTTTTATAATTAAAACAGCGAAATCAGCGAATAAATCAGCGAACCCGCGATAATTACTTTTATTTTATATAGCGAAAGCTGATTCATAAATTTGACCGTTTTTAAAACAGGTCGAGACATGTGTTTTGTTCATTTAAACAACCTTGGTGACGAGGCTCCTTTGTTTGTTGAAGTGAAACGTAACGGTTTGCCCTCCAGCGCTTTCGCGAACCGCTTTCTCTTGTCTAAACCACTACAAGGCGAGCATACCTCGTTCATTCCGCCACATCCCTCACCTGAAGACGCATCGTAGTGCAAGTGCCAGCTATCTTTTGAAAGCGTGAGTGTAAGTGCTATAGTGATTGTTTTGTGCTTTTTCATCTGCAACGATGAACACATCCGAGTTAACCGTCTATCAAATTCTTGATTATTTCAAGAACGGGCTATATACAAATGAGGAATTTGTTTTACTAGCCTTTAAAATAATTCAGCATAAACTAACTAACGAGGGCGTGGTTCTGGAACCGTCGTATTTTCATACTTATTTCGAGTTGTGTCAAGCCGTCGGAAGAATTCGGGCCAAGCAGTCGTTTGCCTCCCTATCGGTAAGTAAAAATATATTTCCTATTTTTAGAAAATTATTAAATGTGTGAAAGTTTCCAGCCTTTTGCAACAACAATTCTGAAAACCTATTAGTTTAAAACTCATTTGTCGTTAGTCGATTTAAAATAGCACATAGCCCCGTTACTTAAAAACGCTAATATAAATTACAATTTTGCAGGATGGAGCATCTACGTCGACGGGGCCTTCTGCTAAACGTGGCTTGGAAGACGATACGCGTCAATCGCCCCTGGTCATTTCATCGATAAATGTAAGTATACCCGACATTTTTATATTTAAATCAGCCATTAGAAAATTTTGATTCATGAAACTAAAATAAAACCCGTTTGGACCATACAAGTAATTTTACGGTGAAGTGATTGTAACATACTTCTTTTTTAATTTACAGCAAATGAATAATCCAGGGCCATCGAGTACGTCCGCCATGTTGGAGACCGTCCATGCAGGGCAGCAACGACCTACCCCAAGGACTTCTGCAATTGGCGAAATGTTAGCACCTGTAAGTTTTGCCGAACTATTTTTTAAATGTGCGAAAGTTTCCTACATTTTGCAACAACAATTCTGAAAACCTATTAGTTTAAAACTGAATTGTCGTTATTCGTTTCTTTTTTATATTTAAATCAACCATTAGAAAATTTTGATTCATGAAACTAAAATAAAAACCCGTTTGGGCCACACAAGTAATTTTACGGTGAAGTGATAGTAACATACTTCTTTTTAATTTACAACAGATGAATAACCCAAAGCCATCGACCTCTGCGGACATGTTGGTTCTTGCAAAACCGTCGTCGGTGAAACAGCTTCAGTATATTACGTTGATGAGCGAAGGTCGCAAGATTATAAAGAAGTTCAACACTGAAGCTCTCACCTTGACCTTCAAATTCAATGAGATAGAGGCTGCGACGAGCAACCCTGTCATATGGCTTAATGTAAGTATAAAATATTGTGTATTGAAAACAACCACTCTAAATTTACGCCACAAGTTATTTATTGATTTTAAATGGATTTATAGTTTATTTTTAGTCACATGTTCTAAATTCATGGCTGTATAGCGCTGTTTTACAGATTTGAAATTGATAGTTTAATTATTTCAAACATTTGCAACGTTATATACTCAGTTAATATTTTGAAATATGGTGAGCTAGACGTTTTAACTTATTGAAACTCTTATTTACAGAATGCATTCGATGAGATCATCACGCATATCACCAGGGGAGCAGCACCTTCTGATAAGATAGGTTTAGTTTTAAGGAACGATAATTTTGCAGACAAGCCGATAGGCATTTCTTTCCGCCGTGTTGACCAGCTCAACGCCGGTGTTGTAATGTCGACCTTGGAGAAAATACTTCAATCTAACGCTAAGTTTTTTGCTCAAGATAAAATGACCTTGCATGTAAACCGTGTTACTTTGCCTGTTGGATATGGAAAATCATATATCAGAATGACTGGCGTTAGTTTTGAGGAATTTTCTCGAAGGAAACGTGGTATATTAACTGTAAGGAATGATGATAATTACTGTCTTGCCCGAGCTCTTATTCTGGCCAAAGCTTGGGTAGATAATGACCCAGATCTGCGCTCCTTCAAAGCAGGTCATCCAATCCTGACACAGAAATGTTATGAGCTTTGTGAAAATGTCGGTGTTAATCTAATCAATGGAGCCACGCGAGAACACTTGGAACAATTCCAGTTGTATCTAGCTAATTACACCATTGTCGTTTATAATTCGCGTATTGGCGCCAGTAAATATTACGAGGGACCTAGGGGGCACAACAAAAAAGTGTTAAATTTATTATTAGAGGATCAGCATTACAATGTAATAACCAGTTTAACTTCGGCTTTTGCAACCACTTATTTCTGCGAATTTTGCTTAACCCGCACCAATAGTAAGCAGAGACACAAAAATTGCCCTTATATTTGCCCATGTTGTCATTCAAAACCGCCCTGTAACCTGTTTTTGGACCCAATCGTTTGTAATAATTGTAATAGGGATTTTCGTGGTCAGGAATGTTTTGACGAACATGTAAAGTCTTTGTGCAGCATTTTAAAAAGGTGTGGAGTGTGTCTCATGACATACTGGCAAAACAACAAGAAAGGTCATACGTGTGGTGTAAAATATTGCCATACCTGCGCGAAAGAAATGCCAACCCGCCATTTATGTTATATGGCAAAGAAAAAGAGTCCTAAATTGCCTAAAAAGTTTATTTTCGTTTTTTATGATTTTGAGGCACGACAGGAGACAGCTTTGGAAGGTGAACCTAATGTTTTTGTTCACGAACCAAATTTATGTGTCGCGCAAAATGTATGCAATTCTTGTATTAATCTTGACGATGTCACACAGGCTTGTAACATTTGCGGTACTCGTCAACATGTGTTTAAAAATAACCCTGTACAAAGTTTGCTAGATTATATATCTAAATTATCCAATATCGCCAACGTTTTTGCACTGGCTCATAATATGAAGGGATATGATGGTTCTTTTATTATGCAGCATATTGTAAAGCATCAGAAAAAGTGGGCCCCGAAAATTATTGCCACCGGCACAAAATTAATGTGCATCACCTGTCCCAATGTTAAATTTATAGACTCTTTAAATTTTTTGCCTGTAGCATTAGCTAAGCTGCCCAAAACATTTAATTTTGAAGCTACAAAAGGATACTTTCCCCATTTATTTAACAAGTTAGAGAATCAAAATTATATTGGAGTATTGCCCCCAACTCATTACTATATGGCCGATGAAATGTCTCCTATGGATCGAACAACTTTCCTTGCGTGGTATAATTCGGAAATTGCACAGAATGTAGTATTTGACATGCAAGAAGCAATAGTCAAATACTGTATTCAAGATGTCGATATATTGCGCAAGGCTTGTATACAGTTTTGGACCCGTTATAACAAAGAAAATGGAGTAGATCCTTTTAGAGAGTGCAGTACAATAGCCGGCTGTTGCAGTTTAGTTTACAGACGAAATTTTTTGACAGAAAACACTATAGCAATTATTCCACCGGGCGGATACAGATTAGCTGACAGGCAGTCGACGATTGCAATTAAATGGCTTTTATGGGTAGGACACGAGCAAGGTATCGCCATTCAACATGCCGGTAATAATAGAGAAGTTCGATTACCTGAAGGTATTTTGGTGGATGGTTTTTGCGCTGCAACAAATACAGTGTATAATTTTCACGGTTGCTATTTCCACGGTTGTGAGCAATGCTACCCTGACCAAACCGTAGATTTATCAAACGTGAAAAATGATACAATGTTTGTTCGTCGCGAGGCAACAGAAGCATCTGCCTCGAGAATTAGAAGGGCAGGTTATACGCTTGTAGAAATGTGGGAATGCGAATTTAATTTATTTTTGAAATATAATCATAATGCAGCTAATTTTGTAAACAATCACGACATTATTAGAAATACACCGTTAAATCCGCGAGATAGTTTTTTCGGTGGGCGTACTAATGCTGTAAAACTTCATTATAAATGCCAGGAAAACGAGCAGATAAAATATTTCGATGTTTGTAGTCTTTATCCTTTCGTTAATAAATATAGCAAGTATCCTGTAGGCCATCCTAAAGTATACGTTGGTGATGCGGAGTGTAGACAGTTTCCTCTCGATTCAATCGATGGATTAATTAAATGCACTGTATTGCCGCCTCAAAATCTTTATCATCCAGTTTTACCCCTCCGAATGCATGGCAAATTAATGTTTGTGTTATGCAGGTTATGTGCCGAAACCAGCTTCCCTGGTGACTGCATCCATGCAGAAGACTCGCGCAAGTTTACCGGAACATATGTGTCCGATGAACTAAAAAAAGCTGTTCAACTGGGATACCGTGTGCTCGAGTTTCATGAAATATGGGCGTACGATATTGTGCAATATAGCAGGGCCACTAAAACAGGCGGTCTATTTTCGGGATATGTCGATAATTTTTTAAAATCAAAACAGGAATGTAGTGGGTGGCCTGCTTGGTGTAACAACGAAAACGCCAAGGATCAATATTTAGCCGAATATTTAGAACGAGAAGGCGTAACCTTAGAAAAGGATAAAATTTGTTTGAATTCTGGCATGCGTTACAGTTCAAAATTAAATTTAAATGCATTCTGGGGCAAATTTGGGCAAAGGGAGAATTTGATGCAGACAAGCATTCTTTCAGATTCCTATGACTTTTTTAAAATGTTAACTGATCCTTCAATACAGGTTCATTCAATCATGATAGTCGATGAGGAGGTGATAGTCGTAATCTGGGATAGACCTGAGGAGGGAATAGTTTCGCTTAAAACGGTCAATGTTGTATTGGCTGCATACACCACAGCCAATGCAAGACTTGAATTATATAAATATTTGGAACAATTAGGGGAGCGTGTTTTGTATTTTGATACCGATTCCATATTGCTGACCCAAAAGCCTGGTGAATGGGTACCTCCTGTGGGCGATTTTTTGGGGGATATGACGGACGAGATGAGGGAATATGGGCCAGGTAGCTTTATTACGGAATTTGTTAGCGGAGGGCCTAAAAACTATGCCTTTAAGGTTTTCTCGACCAATAAAAACGCTTACGAATTTGTATGTAAAGTAAAAGGCATAACTTTAAACTACAAAAATGCCGAAAAAGTAAATTTTGATACCCTTAAGAGCATGGTTCTTGACAATGCCGCCGCGACGTATGTAGAAACCGACCGGAAAATTGCTCGTACAGGGATGTATCAAGTCATATCTAAGCCCGAAAAGAAAATTTATAGGGTTCAGTACACTAAACGTAGGCGTGTTGAAGATAGTTATGACACATTACCTTATGGGTTTAAAGCAGACTAGTGTTTATATTGCGTACAGTTTCGTTCTTTTTATAATCAACTGTTTTTATAACAATATTTTATATTTTGTATTGTCTTTTTTTTTAACTTTTATGAGTGCCTATATTGCGTATAGTTTCGTTATTTTTATAATCAACTGTTTTTATAACAATATTTTATATTTTGTATTGTCTTTTTTAACTTTTATGATGTTTTTATGCAACAACTTATTGCACTTGTAGCCACATATTTTTGTAAAACAAAAGTATTTAAACTAATTTTTGATTTATGCATTATGTTTACATGTAATTGCTTATTTGTTCGTACGTATTTTCAACGTGTGGTTAGTGTTCACATTTCATAAGACCCGCTTTGTGGCAATTGGTTTCATAATATTTAATTTCAATCATTTTAGAAAACTAACCACGACTGTCGCAAAACGTACATTAAATATTGCACTTATTGTCACATGGTTCAATTTGCGCTAACTTTAACTGCATGTTAGATTTTAATTGCATGTTAGTTTTATTTGCATGTTAGTTTTATTTTGCATGCTAGGTTTAAGAGGCTGTTAATTTTTGTAAATAAAACAACCGAATATTGTAAATACATTTATTAAATATTTTGTGTGTAATAAAAATATGTTTAATTACAAACTATTTGTGTTTTTTCTAAATAACATTAAACAAGTTTATTAAGGTAAAGTATTGGATATATAGTGCTTTTACATATGTGTCATTAGAAACTAAATTATCAGTGAACAGGTTTACAAAGCTTATCATACATGCACCATTCATTTTAAAATATAAATACATTAAACAGTATATGCCGCAAACGTTAGAGCTAAAATCTTGCAAAATTTTTGGATTATGAGACCAGCTGATTGAATTTTGTTGTAAAAATTTTAAATGATAACCGCTTGGAGGGCGGCCGTATGAATCAAAGTATTCCCCATATCCATATTGGTCTATATACACTGCATTCCAATGTTGTCCAGGTCGGTTTGCTGGATCTGTGTTGACGATGATTGCCACAGGTCTTGCAATTCTTGTAGGGAGTTGATCAGAAGCAAAAACATAGCGTTTCACATTCAACAGACTCGGGATTGTTTGCAATATTTTCTGAACTTCCAGTGTATTCATTGCGCCACCAGTCGGATAAAATTAGTATGTTTTCCAATGCACATACAGGCGAACGGATGTTGTGATTGAGGCAACGTACGGCAGCAGTAGTTTTTCGCAAAACTTTTAAAGACGGGCACTCGAGATCCTCCAAATTTACGACGATTTTATTCAGAAAACTTAGAACCTCCTTCTTTTCTTGGCCCTTAACGTACACTTTTTCAAATTTTTTGAGAACTCGTGCTAGCTCTGCTTCAAATTCATCAAAATGTATAGAACCAGAATCCCAGGTTAGACCGTGATGTCTTTGCTCCAGATAGTTTATGCCTTTTTTAACGAAATAGGGCAGAGTGTCATATTTTGCAGGAGGTTTTAAAACGAAAATTGCTAACTGGTTGCCATCTGCTGAAATAACAGCCACTTCTTTCGGAATAAACTGTTTCTTATCACCACGGAACCCTTGCAGATCTACGAAGGCACTGTCCATACTGACGAAATGTTTGAGCATGACTAAATTTTAAAAAACTGTTGTTGGTTTTTAACTACTAAAATCCACCAGCACATTTCTGTGTTTGTCAATTTCTACGACGTTATCGAACTCTGCATAAACTAGACAATTAATAGTTTCTTCTAACGCGTTTTGAAAACCCACCTCTAAACGTAGAGCGCCATTTTTAAGAAGGTTCCAGTGTGTTGTTGCATTTGCAGCCAGATCGGGGGTTAAATCAAAAGCAAATAGACAGTAGCCATAAGGGTAATCTTCACGTTTTATAGCGTTGCCTTCATTGAGGAAGTGTATACCGCTACCCGAGAATAGTGTGTGATATGCTTGAACGTACATGCCATTCTTAGAAAAATCAGGCTGTAGAGGTTTTGAAGGAATTTGTTGACCGTCGATGTATAGGGAGAAATAATTGATTTTGTAGTTATTAAAATTGAAAGGGTTTGCTGCATAATGGCCGTTAAATGCTCTATTCGATACAAAACCTACAATGCATCGTTTTGGTAATTGCCCCAGAAAAATATTATCTAAAGATTTTCTTTGCACACCAGCCGGAATAGTTAACACTTTAACATCGGATCTTGTAATGGGGTATTTAGCAGGCGCAGTCGCCAAAGCTTTGGTATGCGCTAGTAAAATAGACGGGTTTATTTTCATTTTTCTCACTAGTAAGCTGGCATCACTAATTTTCACTTTGAATGTAGATCCTTCGTCTGCCATTAAATTGAACGAATCTCGGGATCTGATAAATTTGACTTTCATTTCAACTCCGTTTATAAGAAATTTTTCTTGATTGAATAAATCGGAATGCACATGTCCCATCATTTCGACTTGCTTACTTGCAGCAGTAAAAAATTTCCGCTTTACAAATCCTTCATTATGCGTAGTGATGTCATCCATGTTATCGGCTGTGTCGTTGTACCATAGTGTGCATGTTAAATGGGTTGATTTAGCACCATTGCCGTAATTCAGCAGAGTTTCAATGTATGAACGGTATGCGTATGTATTGTTTGGCGGGCTCACAAGCTTCTGATTCAAATACACCTCAACTTGATTAAACATAGAGTGCATCCAATTATTAACAGGGCCTACAACCTCTTTGTCGGTTAATGGTGTATCATCTTGTTTAACAATTTTAGCAGTAATGTATAACATGGTCTGACTTAAATCGATATAATCGTTACCGTTTCCAGGCACAATAAATTCAATCGGTGCATCGTCATTAAGCGAGGAAAGCGGTTTGTAAAAAATCCATTGTCCATTTTCGATACTGGTTTGAGTTGCGGGCAGAGCGAACAAATCTAACTCTGATTTAACACACTCACAAGACTGCGCATGCAAAAACGCCATTGTGAAAACTACTTGCTGGTGAAGATATCGGTGTAGTTGGGTTTGCTCAGCTTCTTCCTAGCGATTTTTCTTGTAGACTGATTGTAATTCAGAGTGCGTTGCCTTTTATATCCCGATCCTTCCATTAGAGTATCAATTTTTCTATCGGCTTTACGTTTGAGATTCTTTCCAGCCTCCTGTACACGGTTATGGAACGCTTCTTTTAGCGGTCGACTTTCACTAACATCTCCTAAAATGTTAGCGCCTGTCCTTAAAGCTTCCTTTCCAACAACTTTAGCACCGGTTTTAAAAAGAGGCAGGATACTACGAAATATTCCGCCTAAAAAGCTTCCGATCCCATGACCTCTCTGGTAGGCTGCTCCTCTGTAGATAGCTCCAACGCCTTGACCTGCCTGATTGGTGTAGTATTGTTGATAAGGACAATCCATAGCAGCTACTGTATCCTCTTAAAGTGTAGTTTTAAACTCAACGTTCCAAACTCGAATGGCATCACACCCGACGTTTCGGTCCTTATATTTATCTCGATATTCTCAAATTCCCTCTTCATGACATTTATATAATGAGTCGGCGAAAATATGGCGTCTTTGTGGCAACCGTAATTATAATTATCAGAGGTCACGTTAACAATGCGAAGAAGCGGAGCCAAGACATCTCCTACAAGCTGTGGTTCCACAATATCGCAGTAAATAAACATTTGTGATGGTAAACCAACCCAGATATTTGCGGGGTGGCTTGGTACAGATGCTTCAGCTATATTTATATCAGGTTTATAACCAAGTTGTAAGGCCAGACGTTGTGAAAATCCTAGCATTTTCAATGACGACGTTTTAATTTCAAGAGACACGCGTTTTGTTACTCTATTATATTGAAAATTCAGCAACTTTTCTAATAACCTGTGATTGTTAATTTCGGCTGTAATATGTTCAATGTTTTCATAATTGCCGGGCTGAATACAGATTACGTGCCATCCATCGCTACCATAGTAAATTTGCTCTCTATCACTTTTAAAATATGAATTAGCGTTTTGCAATACTTTTTTCAACTCAGCATACGTTTCTTCTCCGGCTTGCACTTTAGGTATTTCTGTGCGATAATAGACTAGATTTTCTGTATCTGTCACGGCCAAAAAGGAGCATGGATATTGCACTTCAGCAATACCTGTAACCCATTGCCCCGGTAACCTTATTCGTTTAGGGAGCTGCGTTATGAATTGTGCTGTGGTGTTATTTGGAAAATAGCTCATAGAACTATTGCTAAGTAATGTTAGATAAAATTCTTCATCTGTATTCATAGTTGCTGAAGATTAGCTGCAGGAATCCAAGAGTTGAACTTGTCGTTATAATTTCGCCACTTTACAAAGTACTCTTTGCGCTGACCGTGTCCTCTTTCTTTTAACACTTGTTCGACTTTAAACAAAGCGTTATCATCCAAAGTCACTGGCTGTAATTCCTCTTCATAAAAGACGCCCTCTATCGTATCGTTGCTTAAATCAACTATTTCGTACACAGGTGGTTTTCTAAGAATCACTTTTTTAATTATAAACACTTCGCCGCTCCAATTAGTTTCATATCCTTTCTCGAATGCGTCCTTCGTTCTACTAATTCTTACATGTTGGTTCACTTTATATTTAGGCTTCCTGTCGACTCCCATCCCCTTTCTGTACAGATTGTTCCACACTTCCAGTATATTACCATCATTTACTGCGGAGGGTGCCATCTTGATGCTTGAATGATGGCGGTTGTTATACGAAGTCAGTAAATTTTGTAATACGTCTATGTATTTGTATGAATTAGAGTATGTGAAATAGCGCCACATTCTGGTTTTTAATGTTCTATTGAAACGCTCAATGACTGATGCTTTAACATCAGGGTTTTGCGTCACATAAAACGTGATATCGTGTTGTTTGAAAAAATTCTGTACGGCTCTAGCAACAAATTCTTTGCCTTTATCGGTTTGTAAATTTATGGGCGTGTTACCGGCTTCAGCAAATATTTCACGAAATGCGTTTATTACTGAAGTAGCCGTTTTAGATTTAAGAGGCCTCGCCCATGCCATTTTACTAAACACATCAATTACGGTTAGAATAAAATTATAGCCGTCGTTGTGGGGCGCTAAACTACGCATGTCGCAGAGATCAGCCTGCCATAATTCGAAAATGTTGCTAACAATGTACTTGTTTCTAGGGAATTTTTTTCTTGCAGTTTTGTGAATAGTATAGGCGTCCTGTTTCTTTAGCCATTCCTTTACTTCACCACTGGGACGATTATTTTTCACGGAAGAAATTAATGAGTTTGCGCCTGCGAAGCCTACTGGGTTGGCCGGATCATAATAGATGGCGTCCAAATTCATTCTGCTATGTTAAAGTTTAAGACGCTCCCAGCCAGAAATACCCTTTATTTTCGATATCGATCTTTGCGTTGTTTTCGGTGTTTTTCGCGTTGAACCCTCTTGCTTGGACGTTGTTGCAGTCGCTATTAACTTTGATTTAGGATCGACGTCACCCTCCACATCTGATTTACTTACGTCTGGTACATTTTGCCGTTTAGGATCCCCAAATAGCACTTGAGGTACATTGTTCTCTTTAATGTAATCGAGGAACTTGTGTCGGCCTGGCGGATTTGTAGTTTTCTTAGGTCTTAGAACATCATGCATTAAATCAATAATGTTGGAGGACGGCAAAATTTCACCTTTTATGCTGACTGTACCCTTGCCGTCCCACTCCACTTCATCCGACGTTCTTAGAAGCTGTAAAAAGGCTTCACCGTTTTTCTTAAAAGTATTAGGGAGCGTCGATAAAATATATGCGTCTGAAATACCCCTGTTGTTCGATTCTATAGGTATCTTTATTGATTGCCTCGTTTGATCCGCAAAATGAAGGTACCTTTGTAAAACCTGATTGTACTGTAGCCATTTATCGTGATCGGTTAATTTAGACGATAAAACCTTTTGCATTTCGTCGTCAAGCTGTGATAATATATTTTGCTCTGATTTCTCTGTATCCTTAAAGCGATGCATGAATTCAGGCGGTACGATCATCATTTTTCGGGTATTTTCCATCTTATTTGAAAATAGAGCTCAATACACCAGTAATTAATGGAGCTAATATTAGTGGTAGGAAAGCGCCACCCTTCTGTATTAGTATTTGACGCTTCTTTTTTATAGACTCTCCAGGCTTGACTAAACTCCTAAGAACAGCTTTATGCTTCGAGATCGTTGATTTTTGATTAAGCGATAAAGGTATTTTTCCTTTTAAGGTATTATGCACGCACTCGCAGATACAATGAATTTGTTTATCGCCTACGGCTTTTAATAACGCGGTTCGCTCCTTTGGTCCGAGTTTATGTAGAGCACGCAACAACTCCGAATTTCTAATTACTGATCGAGACATCACTAGTGAATGAGAGTAAATTGGTTAGTGTACGAGCTTTTATACCCCTTTTTCGGCATATAAATATAGCACGCCCCATCTTGGCGAAAAATCGATGTTCTATACCTCGCTATATCAGGTGTACTTTGCTTTAAGTCGAATAACAAATACCCGTGTGGCCTAGCTGTTGCGTCCTCGTATGCTTCTTGAAGGAATCGAGGATTTTCGGGACATATCTGTCTGGTTAAGTGCTTTATTTGAGCTCTATCTCGCGGATTTTTGAAAAGAATAATGTAATGGGCATTTAGGGAAATATCCCGCTGTCCTTTTCCTTGGTGAAAAATGTTTTGCGTAATAAAAAAAACACTGAGATTGTGGTGATGGCTCCCCTTGGTGAATATGTCTACGACTGAGCTATTTGTTTCCCTCATTAAATCGTCGATTATTAGAAGTTTGGGTTCGGACCCCTCAAAAGATGTCATGTCTGGCAGACCTTGTTGAAATTCGACTAAAGATTTTAAATCTTCGTACAATTTTTGCCACTCGCCATAACACCAAATAACTTTAGCGAAATTTACACTGCAGAGTTTTTTCATATTTTTCAAGAAATTTATTACAAAAAACGATTTGCCCGATCCTGAGGGGCCTGCCACAATAGCCGAAAAAGGATGAGAAAACTGATGCTCCATTTTTATGCAGTGAGCGATTATTACAGTACGGCCGTCGTGAATAAACTAACCTAAAAAATCAACACGCTCATAATAAATACATTAAAACATGGTAGGTGCGGGAATCGAACCCACGACCTCTTTCGAGATCAGATCTTAAGTCTGACGCCTTAACCACTCGGCCAACCTACCGCATGTATAAACCAACACTCGCTACATAATTAAAAAGAAATACAGTTTAAAACATTCTTTATTTACATTTTCATACAATATTTCATATAAACTAGGACATGTACGGTTTCATGCGCTCATCTGTATCAATCAACTTCTGCAGTTCTATAATAACATACATTTTAAATTTGAACACAAGTTCCCACAATAAAATATCGTTAGCGAAAGTCCAGCGCAGAGTATTAAAAATGATTGAATCATCAAGACACAAATTTTCTGCATGTATTACTTTGTCGACGATCACTTCACCAAAATTTTGGAAATTGCACTTTACACGTTTCAAGTCATTTATTTTCACAATCATCAAGTTGTACATCGGCAATAAATTTGATAGTGTTTCATACGTTACGTAAAGAGTAAACTTGTTCTCGGGGTCCTTTGTAATAATCCTGCAGGTATCATTGTTCACGTACTCCACTGTGTGCTCAGTTAATTCACATCTGAAAGTCCCCTGCTTGGCCATCACAAACATGTTCGGTAGCGCTTCCACAAAAGTCATGAACGACTCGGCTGTGAATGAAACACCTGCTCCAATGTCGGTCTTCAAAATTCTTGCAACAGGCGAAAATTGTTTATAAGGATCCAGGCCCAAATGAACAACCTTGCTTGCGCTATTGTTTAAAGGCACAGTGAGGTCGCATAATAACCGTTTCTTTTCCCGTCGGGTTTGGCGGATCTCAGGCGTCACGATCGGTGTTACGTCATAGGAAGGCATCGTCTCCTCAATGAACACCCGCAGGTCCTCCTCGGTGGCATCTAGACGTGGTGAATACCCCTTGGCCTCCACGTCCATGGCTGGTGGTTGTGACGGTGCACCGTGTTGTTTTTTATTTAAAAGATGCGTTTTCTTACTTGTTTTTTCTGCTGTCGGTCTCCTGGTGTAGGGGCCTGGTTTTTCTTGGCACTTATTAACACTTCGAGGATCCATCTTAGGTAAAACTGGTGGTGTTGACACGACGACTAGGAGTGAAGCAATTCGATGCGCTATAGAGTCCGCAGCCACTTTTATGCAGGTACGAAAACATTACGTCAGCGACACCCCACTCTCGAGCCGGAGCATGTCGGTGCCTGTGTTTTGCAGTGCAGGCTCTGACAGGCGTTTTACAACGGTCAAATTTATGAATCAGATTTCGCTATATAAAATAAAAGTAATTATCGCGGGTTCGCTGATTTATTCGCTGATTTCGCTGTTTTAATTATAAAAATAAAGTAATTATTTCATATAGCTTTTCAAATTATGCGCGGTCGAATGGGAATTAACCACTGCGCGAATGGAAATTAACCAGAAACTTGGGGCAATGACTATATTGCAAATTATAAAATTATTATTAGTAGCAAAGCTGTTACAAATCTAGTTTTTTAAAAATTGCATCTGCCTGTAAACACAATATGGTAAACATTCTCCATTCTCATAATATAAATTTTTGAAATATAGTTTGTTTAAATTCGGCCGGTGTGACGGCACAGCTGCGAAATGGCATCTTGTTCATTTCCTATATTTCCAAGTCGCCTCGATAGCACAACGGTAAGGTGCTAAGACTGTTAACCAGAAAACTAGGGGTCGATTCCCACTCGGGTCCGCCGCAAATAGATTTTTTAAATTTAAATATTTCCACGAGTGAATGCAAGAGAGAGAGAGAGAGAGAGAGAGAGAGCGATATAGATCTATCAGTTTGAATTTCAAATATTTCCACGAAAATTAAAAACAACCGCCGTGAGAAGTGCGCGCGCACCAAGATGGCCGACACACCGCGAAATTCAAATCCAACAAATTAAACTTAGAAAAATCGGCAAAAATTCAAATTTCAAATATTCCCGCCAGAAATCCAAGATGGCCGCCGAAGTCCGACGCGTAATTCCAGAAGCAAATTAAAAAATCTAATGCGTAATTTAATCAGTAGCACATATGTAAATTAATTAGATCAAACCGCGAAATTAATTAGATCAAACCGCGAAATTAATTAGGTCAATCCGCGAAATTAATTAGGTCAATCCGCGAATAAAACCGCGAAATCCGCGAATTAAACCGCGAATCCGCGAATCAAATAAAAAGTGGAGGGGGTTTCTCGCCTCCTTCTACTTTGGCTTCAAGAGTTGGCCTTCAACGGCAAACCAAATTCTCAGAGAATAACACAATTGAAAAGAATATTGAAGAAAAGATTTACAGAAGTTGCAATGTACCAACCTCCGTTAATGCATTGAAAATGAACTTTGCTCATTTTCAAGTCTGGCGTAAAATTGGCAAAATCTGAAAAAATTCAAGAGATATTAGTAAAGAAAAGTTTTAAAAATGTTTCACATCTTTATATACTTATAAAAAAATCGCTTTATAGCGCTTTACGCTTTGCGATTCCCAATCTCCGCTGTCTTCTCTCATTGTATTCTTCTTCATTCAGATATCTCTCATTCCTCGGTCCCCCTCTTTTTGTTCTTCCGTGTGGTGTCCATTCAAGTACTTGTCTCGGCAGTCTTTTTTTTTCCATCATTTGGACATACCATACCATTTTAATTGTATTTCTTCTATTTCTTCTACGACGTGTTTTTCTATTTTCATAAATTGTCTGATGTATTCGTTTGTTATGCGTTTTAGTTTTGAGATCCTCGCTGATCTCCTTATGGCGTCCATTGCAGTGGCTAAAATTTTCTTTTTATCCTTCTCCGCCATTGTCCATATTTCACTGCCGTATGTTAGTACACCTCTTAGCAAAGAATTGTAGATTCTGAGCTTGTTCTTTTTTTGTATTTTTTGACTATACCATATCGTTCAGAGCACCTATAACTTTCTTACTTTGTGAATTTCTGTTGTAAATGATAGATATTTGTATTGATCCACGTCTTCGATTGTTGTACCGTTTTCGTTTCGAGTGTTAGATCTCCTAATTTTACTCCAACGCTCATATATTCCACATATTTATTAGTATTGTATATGCCACGCGAAAAGTTACTGCGAAGTTCTGCTGCATAATAGATCATTAATAAATAATACGTACTACAACTTTGAACATTCTCAGCATCTTGTACAATTTCATATTAAACGGCAATTAGATAAAAATGTTGAATTCGATATTGCATTAAATTTCTTTTATATATAATTTTAGTGTGTTTCTTATATAAGTCGTTCTTTATTACATTTGTTACCTATTTTGAAGGAGTCTGAGAATTACAAGCAATCCGCTCGGCGGCTACACATATTATTGTTAATGCTTTATTTTGTTTACTCGTGAAACGTGCTTTAATAGCAAATATAACAACTGGATCAAAGATGGATGTTACTGCTTTTATTGGGAGCAATGGGGCAGATTGAAAAAGGATTAGATACGAATAGATCTTTGAGTTGCTTTGGTTTTCACTTTGTCTAACCTAAGTAACTTTGCATTTTCCGTACATATACATTCATTTGCATTTTTAAATTTCCTACCATTTTTTCTATTACAATCCCGCATTAAGCTTTAGTACAAACAGCTGACACTAGTACCCCAACCCTGCCAATGGCCGTTTACTATTCTACTACCGTCTGCCAACAAGTGCAGCGCGGCAATGACCTTAGCTCCACGAAATATTATTCATGTTAGAGAAAAATACAATTCCGTTAATATGACGGAATTTAATATTTCCTTGCAAAATTTACAACTTCACAAAGGGCCACAATCAAACAAAATTTTACATGTTCCTTATTTAAAAAATAATGTAAAAAAAAATCCCTCCCCCCACTCACAACCGCATCCCGAATTCTGTTAAAAAATATTATCGACCCGTAGAATTGATTTTAAGGTTTTTCTGATAATTATAAAGTTTTCCCCATTTTGCAACCCCCAAATCCACTTGGGCAGGAAAATTTTTAAAAACGCACATATCCATTCATATACTGTCAAAAACAAAATTCGACATTTTGTTTATTTCCTCGTGTGTATGCGGATATCCAATTTGCTACTAACGCACCTCACCTTTATACCCCTGTAACTTCGCCCCCGTGCAGCGCAGACCCCAAAAAACAGCCAGCACGATTTCATCCTCCTTCCAACTAACCCCATATCACATTTGTATCTTTTAAGAAGTATGTGATGTAAGAGCAACGAACGATTTCGTGTTAAAAAATCGTTTTGACCCCCGTATTTTCGCTCCCTCGAGTCTTATATTTTCATAACCTTTCCATAAAGTTCACCGTTGACGAGATCTTCAAAATTACACCAACAACATTCACCTGCAATTGAGTGCAACTTGCAAAAATTGGCGAAAACTGAGCACTTTGGAAGCGTTAAACATTTTCAATGTTAAAAATTTATTCGACAATATATCTAGATATTGCATAAGGTTTTGATAAAGTGTTTCATTACGAATTGAACCATAAACTAGGAAACAAAGGCAAAAACTCGGATTTCGAATAAATTAACACAGGACTACCACAATGGAGGCCAATACTTTAACGTTTGTCCACCAGTGATCATATATTTACCCTCGTAGACGAGAATGCAACAGTAGAGGTAGATAAAGGTACTGAAGAAGCAACAGAAACACTTCAGCAAAGCACAAATTAGGTAAATAGATGGAAAAATAATGGCGAACAAGACTGAGCGAATACGGATTATCACATATCGGTGATATTGAACAACAGGATCATATCGCATGAGAATACAGAAAACTATCTTGAAATCAACGTAGATGTTCAACCATGGTAGAAGAAGTATATCAAGAAAATAATAGAAGGGCTAAGCATAAAATATAGAGAGGTGTGTATTGCCTGTTATGAAGCAAATACAAACTATCGAAGCATAACAATGCATTCATGTATAACCAAGTACTAAAACCAGTATGGACATACGGTTCTCCAATGGCCACTTGGGAATGCGCCAGGAAAAGGAACATCAATAAAATTCAAAACTTCGAGAACAAAGTACTAAGAATCTAGTATCAGGGACGAAATAAAGAACATCACATACTTCATCACTATGCCGACGTAGAAACCATCCAACTCTTGGACAATACAGAGCTAATGAGAAGAATCAACAAGACCAACCCTTTGAGCTAGTGTAAAGTGACGTAATTCAGAGAAAAAGTAGAACTCTAACACGTGAAAAGAATGTTCCGCTATATTAGAACTTGGAACACACTAAAAGGAGACTCTTAACATAAACAATTAGATGAGTTCAGTTGCATAAAAAGTGTTTTACACTAATAACAATGTATTCCCAATAAAGAATGTAACAATGGCTGAAATATTGACCTTAATATAACACAGGTACAGCCGCTTTTAGAATTGACAAAAATGCAAATTAAAATGCAAAAATCCCCAAATAAGAAAATATGTATCTTCAACCTCTTTAAATGTGGAAACCTAAAAATTACATTTATTTTTAGGGTGTACTTGCAACTTTCTCTCCTCCTTCCACCATCGTTGGTACTATGACCGTTAGAGAGTTTGAAATAACACATTATCTCAATCTAAATCAAAATATTTTCTTCATGTTTGTACAGAGAATAAATGTTATACATTATAAGGGCTGATTATTAAAACTGCTGGTCTTAAGAGCTTTCCTTTATATGTATCACTTCGGTAATTCGGAGAGGCTACAGTTTTAACAATTTCGGACTATGCATTAAGAAAGGGTAATTCTTGGAATTCAATATTGCTACTCAGAGTAGTTTGGTATCGGGAACAAAGGTCTGGGTGAAATTTGTTTTATTTTTGGCGGCCCTTATTCTGATGAGACGGATGTCTGGTGACGGGCTGCAGATAATAGACGCAGTCGGACATATCTGGGATGTGACGGAGCACATTGATTTATCTACAGTTCGGTGAGATATGTGCAGGATCGCATCACGTACAGCCACCCCACCTCGCCCGCGTAATCAAGATATATCCGACCTTGGAGCGACGTGAGATATTACTCCCGGAACATATCTTCTTTATTGCGCTATTTACTATTTATATGTCGTTTATGTTATTGCAAGTTTATGGAACAGTTAGCAGATGTACGAGCGCCCGCAGCAATACATCAATTCCTTGCTAGAGTTCGACAATTACTGCTTTCCTGCTATTGTTTTCGTTTTTTGAAGCCTCTGATGTAATCTTCGAGACTGATTGCCTTTGTGGCGCAGCGACATAATTCTAAAGAAATTTGCTTTATGACGTCTGTATTTGAGACGCAGAACTCCAGTGGCTGCCCAGCACGTTCATATAATTTCAGGCAATTGTATTACAGATTGATTAACGAGACAATGTTTTTAAAATGGAGAATCAGTATTATACCTACACTGTAATCAAATAAAAATAATTAAAAATATTTAAAAAATAGTACATTGTGTATCTAGGCGTAACGTTCCCAGATGACTGTGAATATTGTTGGGCGAGCGAATGCCGAACCCAACAACACAGGAGTCTGGAAATGTTGCTTTTTGTCCAAGATACACATACTATTTTTCCGCCGATCGATACGAGTAATTAAAAAAATTAGGAAATAGTCATCGAATATTCCCTGCCTAGGCCGGGAATATTATTCCTGTACAGTTTTATTGTAAATTACTTAGCAACGACTGATATAATGGAATGTTTGAATTATTCCTGTACAATTTTATTGTAAATTACCTAGCAACGGCTGATGTAATGGAATGTTTGACTTTGCTCAACACAATTTTGTCAATAATGTGTCAGTTCTAGTACGATTGGCGGAAAATAATATTACTATAAATTTTCTTCGACCACATTCGAACACCTGCAATTCCTGTTGAATTTCCAATTACAAATCGTTTTATTATCCAAACACTCACTGGTATACGGGAGAGGAGACACAAATTAGTAGTTAACAAATAAAACCAAAAACAAATATTAAAATAACTATGTGGCTCAATAATATGTAGTTTCTAGGCTCCGAAATGAGAAAGACTAGGTATTTCATAATTTAATAATGACCATTGCAGTATCAGTATATATCAGCTAATAATGCATTAATTATAACAGCATAATGCTGACGGGGTAATTGATTTATTTATAACTATTGCTTTTGAGGTATCACCTCAACGTAATACGACATTAAACACAATTTATGTATGTTTAAAGCAGAAATATATTATGAATTAAGCTAGGTTGAAGCCCAACAAAAATGCAAGTCAGAAACAAATAGCTAGGAGTCAATACAAATACGTTATTAAGTGCAATTGGATGATATGGGAAGTATAATGAGAATAATGGTATAATGATATGATAATTTAGAATTAAAAACCCCCAAAAAAACGTCCAGAAGTGCAGTGAAATCTAATATCTATCTATCTAATATTTTAATTTCGCTTTTTTGTAATATTAACAAGTTAGTGCATTTTAATATTCGGTTTTCTTGCTTAATCCATGCACTCCAAAGTACTATTCCTAATAAACCAAATAATATATAATCCTAATAACTAATCAAGGAGAAATGGATTTAAGTAATCGGTATCGAAGAATTACACTACATTATCTTATATTGTAACGGTCTTCGCCCTCTGCTAATAAGGGCTAATGAATTTAATAAATTACCTTCGGGTAGCTTTCTCAGTCGGAGATAATTTGGTTCAGTCAGATATACACTTGGAAATTAGCAAACAAACACTAGGATAATTTTAGACAGTTTAATTATAATGTTCAATATTTACAAACATAAGTATTACTCGTAAGAAATCAAATAAAATGTATTTTACAATGAATTTCAATAATTATGCTGGGCGTCCAGTTGCCAGTTCCTTACGCCCCGGCAACCCGTTTTGCATCTGTGTGTGGAAGGTCCGATTGGCCGCCTTCTGCAGAATTCGACGGAACGCCACTGGCAGGGAAGACGATTTGCCCAAAGTAATTTGCAGTGGTGCCAACCTTCGGACTCGAATGTCACGTCCGACTTTAAAACCGCGTGCAGCTGCAAATATAGGTTAATTCGAGTATGTTATGTTTTTCGCCTTACGACACCGCGATTGTGCTACAAGTCCTGGTGATGCGGCGGTGTTGGTGTTTGTGCGGGATGCGACGGATTGGGAAGTCGACGGCGATTATCCACCTGGGGCTCTTGGTGACAGCGGAAACGGTGAGTACAATCCTGTAGTCAAACAGATATTAAATGCAATCTTAACAGGGCCTTGGAGGTCGGCTACGAGTCGGCCTTTATTTAGTATTACGAAATCGACATATGAAACGGCCTGGTTGTTAAACCCTCGCCTCGAATATGTCTTCCAGAAAATTTCGATATAATTATTTGCCAACGTCCTCAAGGAAATTCTAGTACAATTATTAGTTCAGGATTTTAACAGGTGTTAGTTTAATCAGCGAAACGGTTTCCCCACTCTTGAGGAACACGGTCCCCAAGATTGGAGGCATCGGTTCGACTGTGGCCAGGGGAAGATACTAATGGATATCGGGATCCGAAGTATAGACGGAAAAAATTCTCTTTACACGGTCGGACAGGATCAGGATTGGGGATGATTTGGGGCTGGAAGGATACTGGAATGAAGGCGAATGAATGTCTATGAATGAAGTGCCTTGAGTGCCCCGCGAAGCAGCTTTTTATGGGCTCCTCTTCGTGCTTTGTGCATCTAGCAACCACTTCGGGCATTCTAAGTGGGGGAGCAGCGTAATACGTGGAGCGGGGATCTCTTGATGACGTATTGGCAGCGCTGGCAAAAAATTCAAACGCGTAACGTAGAAATCGCTAGGAGAAAACGCGCGAATTAATTTTAATTCCGAAGAACGCGTTTCTGCTGGGCGAAACGTTACAATATTATAATATTGGTTGCGTCTATTTTTTAAGACACTTCGGATATAACTGATACATTTTATCTACTGCTTCAGAGTGACATTTGTCAAATGTTTTGAATATTGATCTAATAATTGTGTAATAGTTATATGAATTGGAACTATTAAACGATGTATAATATACCGGGAGTCTTAAAAAAACTACGTTTAGTATGCTTTGAATTTCCCATGCAAAATAGAATGTGCCGCTCTTGCGCAATGCTGTTAACTAGTAGACAGAATAATAACATAACCACAATAACCTTTGTTGGCCGAATTCAGTTACGGAGTGGCTTTCGTTTATTTTTCAAGTGAGGCACAATGTGTATGTATTTTAAAGCATTATTTAACAGCACTAAAATTGTAAGAAGTAAGAGTAAGAGAACCCAAATAAAAACTGTTCGAGAAATTGTAAATTTGCCCTTGTTGTATGCGCGGTGGCGCAGTCATGCTGGAAATAGCCATTAAATTCATCTGGATGCAGTTGATCCAAGAAGGCCACAGCTGTTCTCGATACGTTGACCGTTTATTGTGTCATGGAAAAATGTTGGTCCTATGATCCTACGACGCCGACGTGACACAGATAACCATATTTTAACTGTAAGAGAATGTAAAGGAGACTCAATATTATTATGTAGATTATCGACTGACCACACTCCATAGTTCTATTTATTACATATCCACTTAAATGGAACCATGCCTCATCGCTAAAGAAGCTTAAATCAAGAACATCTTTGGTGTTTAGATTTTCTTGGAAAAAGTTGCAATAATGGGGTCAAGTTTAGTACACGGTCCGGTCTATTGCGCTGGGAGTGGAGTATGTTTTATACAGTCCATTTTTTTAAATCAGCTGTCAGTGTCAAAACTTTATAAAAAACCAGACCAGCTGTATAACTGTTTCCCCCATGTCAAAATTGAGGTTATGTCTGTCTAACGTAATTAAAATGTCAAACGTGCATGGTTAAACGTTTCAATAAAATGTAAGTTTAATATTATAGGTTTATGTAGGACGTAGATACTTCTATATACAGTATTTTGTAGAGCATGTTCTTTCGTACATAATGGTAGACCAGTACGTATAGACGTAGATCAGGTGAAGGAAGCTGTTATGCAAACAGAATTGAAGAAAGCCCCCGGACCAGGAAGTCTACCCAGAACTAATAAGGTATGCACCACAAAAATTAATTACCATGCTGAAAACTCTATATCAACGATGTATTAATGGGGAGAATATCCCATAGGAATGGAAAACATCCTATATAACTCCCATGCATAAGAAAGGACCTAAAGTTGACCCAACAAACAAACTATCGAGGAATAGCAGTCATAAATACATTGGGCAGAATATACTCACGAATATTAAAAAAACCTCATTGAGAAAGAAATAGAAGCAAAGCAACCAGAAGAAAAGGCGGGCTTTCGAGCAGGCCGATCCACAATATCCCGAATCAGGGCCATTTTTTCACGCTCTGTGAGGGTCTGCCGACTACCTTTTTTTCGCAAAGGCATCTTTTCAAATTTAGTGCGTTAATTTTTCAACACAAACGCAATGCCAGTTATGTGCAATGGCAGCGCCGATGACCTTGAACGACTCGACGCTGCCAACCTACATTGTGAAATACACTATTTACTAGTTTCAACTCCTCATACCAACTTGACAACACTTCGTCTCGAATGTTTTAAGCAATGTTGTTGCGCTCATTGCGGTTCAGGTTAGCGCTTTAGGTTAGTTGTAAGGTCTTGATATTTTTTTTAATTTACCGGACCGGACCGGATCCTTGCATAGTGTACATTTTATGTTAAATTAACAAATTTTCCCGCTGCTGATCATGTAAGTCAGTGATAGCCTTAGTAACAAAACGTTTAAGTCGGTGATTAGATTTGTTTGCTGCTTTTTCTTGACAATGGAACTTAATATTATTATTAAGTTCCTAGGATAATAAAATTAGCAAAGCGAGATGCAGATTTAGACGTTTTGTTTATAAATTGCAAGTGTTTATGTGACATGTGACACTCACAGATAACAGGACTCACGAAAACTAATGCTGGTGACAGGTGATAAACCAAACGATTTTTTCAAAATTCTATGAAAATTTCGATAAGCAGCGGGAAAAATATAATAAGATAACTCGGAAAGTATCGTCTATTAACATTTTCGGCAGGCAACAAGCCGCGACTTCGTCTTGGCTTGTACTTGCCTACCTCAAATGTTAATAGATCCTTACATTCCTTGTTACTTAAATAGCTATTAATTAAAGCTATTTGAAGTCTACTCTTTAATTTGACAGCTCTGAATAATCCAATACCAATAACAATCTAGCGGCACATAAAAATTTACCTGCAAACAAAAATCAAAACTTACTAGATATAATTCTTTATAAGACACCCGGTATAAGTGCTTAAAAATATCAGATAGTGTTTATTAGTTAATGGTTTGCTATTAAAAATTACCTCTAAAATGACGTTTCACGTTTCTTGTAGTGTATGACCGTAATTGTTAGAAGGCCATATCAGAATATGTTTGAGTGTGTAATATTTGAATTTTAGATTGTGAACTTTATGGTAGAAATAGAAAAAAGAAAATTAATTGATAGCAAATACCGATATGAAACAGAAATTACCAAAACTTATAATTAATAAGGAAGAATACTGGCAGTTTCCAACAGTTATGGAGAGAAATCTGCATAGAAGGTAGAAGCAAATTTAAAAATAATATTTCAAACATGTATACTCCTAAGAAGAAGATTAACATAATATATTGCAGAAAATTGAACCAATTACATTAAACACCCACAAAGTAAAGAATATAACTAAATTGAAAAATTGCGAAGTCGAAGATTTTGATCAACTCCACATTGAGATGTTCAAATACGGAGGAGAGGCACTAATACAAAAAAATAGATTATTCAACAGTTTAGTAATTGTCTATTACCATCAATTGGAAATTTAACATAACGATCCTGATCTTCAAGAAAGAAGGGAAATTTGGAAATTACATAGGTATATAATACGACTTAGGAGTACATATGGGGCATTTAAAAAACTGGTAATGGATGAAATGAGCAATATAATACCAATCACCAAAGAAGAACAAGGGTTCAGACAAAATAGATCTACCATATGCAATATATCCGGTGTTCATTTAAATTTGACGTCACAGTCGACGCTGAAAAGTTCATTGCGAACATATCACAGAAAGTACCTAACCATACTTTTACACAAGACACAACAACAAGAAAGCATTCAAATGCAAACGTTTAAAACTAACTTTAAAATACTACATTTCCATTAAATAGTAATAATAAACTGTAATTTATTGCAATAAAAAAGAATTCACAACAAATGATCAAACTGTTAACCGCCCTCAACCATGCATACTCGAACGCACAATATCATTACTGACATTTATTAACATATCCGGATTGTTATTAATTTCATAAATTTTCCCTAATATTGTGTGCCATAGTTCATTTAGGTCTTATATTGGTTGCTGGAAAATTGAGTTCTTTAAATATGGCGACAGAAAGAAATCGCATAGCGCGAGGTCGCAAGATCTGGCAGGATTAAGATATTGGTGCGTTCGACTAGTAATCCGTCTGTCGAAAAATTCTCGTAGCATGTTTAAGGAATTATATGTTGTGTGCACAGTGGCTCCCTGTTGTTGGAAAAAAACAAACTTGAGTTCCTTATCATAAAGCTTTTCGAGAAAGAGCAGTGAAAGTTCTTCACAATATATTTCTATAGTTAATGTCCTGAAAAAAATCTTTTGTCTTACTTTTACCTTCAAAAAAGTATAGACCAATTATTCTACGCCTGAAATAGTCGCCCACACTCATAATTTTTGAGAATGAAGAGGTGTCTCTACCATAATATTAAGCTTCTGTAAACTCCATAATGCATATTTTGAAAATTAATGTAATCATCTAAATAAAACTAGCCCTCGTCCGTGAAAAAACTGTTCTCCAATAATTCGTCATGCAGGGTATTTAGGAACCACTGACAATATATGACACGTTGAGGATAATTAGCCTAGTATAATAGTTGTACAGACTGCAAACGGTAGGGATGTCTTACATTTTCAATTCGTAGTCCGTTGAAGAATTTTGACATTCGAGACTGCCATTGTCTAAGATACCAAGTAGGTAGAATCTTACCAAATACAGAAGAAAGTGCCGTGATGATAGGGAATACATGAAAGTAACATTTTTGTTATGATCTTCGCAAATGCTTTGCCTACGTAGTTTTATTAAATGCAAATTTATTTAGTAATGGTGCATTGCCGAATATTGGAGAGCATCAATTTCCAACGTAAGAGAACACATAGCAAAAAATTATGTTTTTGTTGGATCTGCCATACTATTAACGGAAATAACATGATTAATCCGTTGATTTGGGCAATGCCACAGCTTTTTGAAATCGAGCGAAACCAATAGCTTCTGTTTTATTTTGCTTGTAGCTTCAGCCTTGCAGCAGTTTACGAGCATCGTAATACGTTAAAGAAAGCAAACATCCGAAATCTAGGGCCTTGCAAACTGCTCGAGATAATTCGTCGGAGAATGTCGATATCCATAGCCGCTCATTGTCTGGAAAACCAAAGATTATCAAATTCCGGGCAACAGACAATGAGCATCACTGTGTAAAAGACTTGCAAATTTGGGCTCTGTCTCAAGCCATCTCAATCCATCGGCAGTCGCGTTAGTGTTACTGTGGGTGTTAATGTTAGACTTGTACCTGTATTCGTTTCAGAATTAAATTAGTATTTGTTATTTCACTTCGTATTTTATTTATTTACTTGTCAAACGGTCATCGTGAAAAAGCTAGGAAAATAGTGTAATTGTTTCGTATAATCCTTATTAGAACAGTACAACAAAATCTAGCGACTTACATTCTAACCAGCTACGGAGCGAAAAATCTTCCAAATTAACACTTGCATTATTTATTAAGTTAAACACCAGCCTGTTAGTTTGTCACGTGATTCAATATATAAATAATACGCGAAACGAGTAAATTTTCCCAACACCCAGCGATTTTTACAGCTAATACTAAATGTATTAAACAGCGACCTTTGTTTGAAACCAACATATTATCGATAGTCCTCGAACATGTAGGTGGGCAAAATGTTAATTTTCTTCTAAATATGCCGAAGACCGAGTTTTGCATCTAGATAGATCATTTACAATTTCCACGGTTATACCATTTACCCGCAGATTTTAAATTAAGATTAATTGAAAAAATTTAAATGTTATGATTACCTTTTAGAATATGTAGTAACAAATAAAGAGATGCAATTTCGTCGAAATGAGTGTGTTGTAACAAGTAAGGTTGATGTAGTCAAATGGATGTAACGTACCTTAGAGAGTTCTATAACCAACGGTAACGTACTATTTTACTGTAACTATAAATAAACAATTACATTAGTTCCGTTAGCGCAGAGTAGCTAGCCGTCACAGGTGAAATAAAAATTTTAAACTCGTGCTCGTAATCCTCAAAACTGGAATAAAAGCAAAGCGTGCTGATCCAGCCACTGCAAAAGGTGTACTCAGAGCATTCCATCTCCAAAGGTTTTCGAATTCACTGCGACAACCGATGAGGAGCAGAATTTTATTTGTTCCTACGCCGCTAAATCTGATTTTGTATTAAAACAACCTTATTGGTTACCCTTCCCGTTGACGGTGCTAGCGTAGGATTAATAAAACCACCTTCGCTGTTATTGCACTTTTAAGCATCGAACTCGAATTTTTGTAACGACGAGTAATGAGCGAATTTGTAATTTTCTTAGAACTATAAAATTCTTCATTATGAATCCCCGGTTGATATCACGATTCGGTTTTATTTGAAAACTTAAACTCATTTGGGGGTTGCGGCTGTAAGCCATCACGTTCTGCAGATCCATTACCTTTCCCATTCTTCTTTATTGTCTTTCACATTACAGTCAAGACCCGCCATGTGCATTTTTTTTTAATTTTTGCTTTAATACGGGATAAAAATAAAATTCTTGTTAATGGAAGTTAGAACTTTCAAGTCCAGTAATGTTTAATACGTAACTTTTTTCCAACATTTTTGTACGGGTGTAAACTAAATTGTGAGATCTTAAGACGAACTTCTTTCATTTGGAATATTTATTTATTAAAATACAACTTGCGCTTACCTATTAGCCTATTGCCTACTCCTGCTTTTACTTAGAATATATGGTCCTACTAAAGGATTTATACAATATAACTATCTATATGATATAATACAAATATGAATATAAAAATATGTGGGGTATTTAATCATACGTTTTTACAATTTTCTTACATTATAATTAACTCGATAACTAACTACTATCCTATTAGCTACTTCAGAAGATAACTTGTTTTAGAGTAGGTAATGTCTTGTGTAGAATTATACTAATACATACTGAACTACTAGGAGTGTAACAATGATATAAAAAGTTGCTTTAAAAACATATCATATTATCTGTTGTTAACACCAGCTTGTTTATTTTGTTATTTACTTCCCTCGTCTAAAAGACGAAGAAGGTATTGTAATCATAAAAAATTACCTTTCGAGATTTCTTCAGATCTTCATTTTTCAGGGTTCCTAGAAAGAAGGAAACTATGTTTTCTCAAATATGTCTGTCTGTCTGTCTGTTCATCTGTTGGCGGTACAGCTCAAAAACTATTTGTTGGAGAAAGACCACATGGAGATTATATATCTATCTGGCGTGAACCCGAAAATACTTTCAGTCAAATGTATACAGGCTGAGCAACGTAAAAAATTCTGTTTATTTTTGCTTTAACTCGAATTTATTAATATAATATAAGCAATGCTTAACAAATACTTCAGATTTTTACCATTGATGAGAATAAACGTATTTTGGAGCCAACAGAAACAAGGTCTCCACCAAAAAATAAAATCTTTCTTTAGTTTAACAACTTGGGTTTACAAGTTCCGTGTAAAACGGGCAAAGACTATTCCGTTCTCGTCAAATATTTTCTACTGAGGTTGCAATTGTTTATTAAGAGCACACTAGCTTGCTCATAGTCATGTTCTTTTTCTGAATTATAATATCGAGAGATGACAAGACCTTATAACTTGTTCCTATTATTATTATTATTATTATTATTATTATTACTATATTTTTCTATTTGTTCTTCAGTTACTATTGCTTTATTATTTTTTAAATATTCCCTACACTTATACGCTTTTAAAACGAGGGTAATATTGTCCTCGTGAAAAAAATCACCTTTAAAGATTTTTTCAGATCTTCAGGTTTCAGGGCTCCTAGTTGACAAAAAACGTGTTTTCTCAATTACGTCGCCTTATCTACCCATTTGTCTGTCTCAGTTTGTTGTTAGCGATAACGCTACTAAACTATTTGTTAGAAGAAGTCGTAACTTTTCATGCTGATTACATGTCTGCCTGGCTTTAAACCGAATATACTTTTGGTCAAATATATTCAGAATGAGTACTATCTTAAAAAATTTTTTGCTTTAACAGAGGAATATATAATGTACTAATTTGCCAATAGCTCAGAGTTTACTGTTGACAAAAATGGGACCCTACAGAAACAGGGTAAATGTTGCAAAGGATACAAAAATCGGCAACGATTAGCGCGTTGTATATAATCCAGCCGTGACACGAATGCAAACTTTGTTTTTTAAATAAAACACCTGCAATATTAAGAAATGTATTTTGCAAATAAAATCATTGTACAGTTTGTACCGTAGATGTAATTATTTAAAAATATTATGATCCTTTTATCGCTTAGATGACTAAATGAAAAACAATTCCTGGGAAAAGGTATAATATTAAGTTAAGTAAATAAAGAGCAACGATAATGGCATGTGGCAAACGCGTGCATGATCAAATAAGAATAAGGATAGAAAATACAATAGACTTCGGCTTTTGCTATCTGGGAATTATCACAACAACAGGTCGATGATGAAATCGAGAAACTAGCACAGTGTATCAAAGAAAAAAAGGCATTTCATAACGAGAAACATCAAACAATATATGCAACAATGGAAAGAAGAATCCAGCTACTGAAATGATGTCTGGAGTAGCCATACTGTAGTCTGTAGTCAACAAACTAACCGACGGAGCCCTCAACTCTCTGAGCAACTAAATTCAACGAATGCAACCACTCAAGCACGCAAAAGAACACCAGCTGAGGAAAAACTGCAGGAAATGAGAACGTCAGATAACAAAATTAAATTGAACAACGCAACTCAGAGACTGAAGAGCGAATTATCAGAGAACTAAAAATAAATCCATCCAAAATTATTTGCGAGAAGTGGCTGATAAAACACATAGAGAATGCTTTCTTTGGAGAGCTACCAAAAAATTGAAGCCACGAATATGATCTACTGATGGTAAGAGTAGAAAAATAAACAACGAACTAAAAGCTGAAATGTTTGCTACCAATCTGTAGTAACCATTGAAACCAAACGAAATCGAGACTGGAGACCATTTGCCAAAATAGAAAGGTAAAGACGAATTAAAAACAAAATTGGAGACTTCTAAAAAATTTACCGATAAAATCAAAAGTAACGTCAAGAAAATCTTACAATTTAATCAACTAACTAAAGCATGTACAAGACGTCTAAAAATCTATCTCTTAAAGAAGCATCTTTATATTAACAATATCATTATTGCCGATTCTGTCAAAATTATCTGAAATACTATTAGGAAACTAAAGCCAATCATTGAAGTAAAATATTCAACGGTAGATCAAGTCCATAGGATAACATAACGAACATGCTTCAAAAAGCTTAGGAGGAGAAGGCACTGTGCTCAGCCATATTTGTAAACATATGAGAGATTTTAATAAAATGTTGCAAGAAGGCTTAATGTATAAGCTGAATAGTACGTTACCCACTCAGTTTATTAAATAGAATATTATAACATGTGGAGAAACGGAAGAAAAAGACAGACATTCGCTGTATGTGTAGTATTGATTCAGAAAGTGGCCATTTTAATTAATATAACTGTCAGACTGGCACTTTATGTGAGATTAATGTGATACATCTCAAACAGCTTTTCAGGCAAGTTTTTTAACTTTGTAAATCTTAAGTAATAATTTTCATTGATCATCAAATACCGCGCATGCTAGAAGTATACTTTCGTAACATGGAACGGTGAAACAATCAGTTGTAATAGAGTTACTATGACAGAGATGCAACATTAAGTAGTAAAAATGTTCCAAATAGAAGTGGCGACATACGTGATTTTTGTCTAAGCTGACTTTGATGAATATTTTTTTAATTACGTGTTATAACAGGAAGATAGTTTTGAGTTAGGCAGGAAGAATAATATTCTAAGCTGAGCAGTGGCTGCAGAGGGGGAAAGCAGCGAAGAAGGTCAAATTAAAACCTCATTATTTAGGCTTTATGCAATAATTTATTAAATTTGTACTTTAAGAAGGTAGTTCGAGGAGAAAATGAAGAGGATCTTCCATATAATCAAACTAAACTGTATAAGAGTTTGGACTAGCATCTTGTTAACAATCTGTTTTTTATACATGATATTAATGGATGTAATATAACTTCGTATCCTTAGAAGAAAGACAAATCTGCAGTTCCTAATACATAATAATATTGGTATAGCTAAGCAGACACTTAAAAAAATATTTTGATTTGACAGTCCCCCCACCTACAAAAGATGCTCTTAATCAATATATTAAAGGTATAAAAAAATTCTAGATAAATATAAAACTTCTATTTACTAGTATGATTAATTTTAGAATGTATTTTCAAATCTAGTTCGGGTTGCAGAATCCTTTATCACCAGATGAATTTAGATAGAAGGTGTGTAGCAATCAACTGTTTCATGTAACAATACAGTAATCTCCAGCACCATTAGAACTTTTACATCTATTGTATTGTAAATGTAAGAAATCGATGTCAAGAAAAATTTTCAAAAGTTGGACGATGCAGCTCCATGTTTCATAATTGCCATGGGATTGATTGTAAATACGCATGCCTTATTGAAAAATACTATTTCGATGTCTAATTATATAAATGTTCCAAAACCTGTTAAAGTTAAAATAATAAGAAATGGGTATGGAGATTTGGTTTTAAGAATGCGTTGGTTGCCATCTTTTTCAAAATTCCCGCTTTGGCTCACAAGTGACTTTTAGGGACTTTGCCCATGTACAGAGTTGTAATTTCTTAATCTGACGCTTTAGTAAAAAAATCTGTAAATGGGTTTACACCGAACTTTCCTTGCGCGAATTTCGTAAGGGGCTTCATCAGGAGGAAAGCATAAGGGCACGGTAACTCTTTTGCAAGGAAAGGGATAGAAGAGCACGGTAACTCAACGTGTAAACCACGCTAGAGGTTAAACTCTCCTGAGAGTGAAGCCCCTTGCGAAAGTGGGCGAAACGTTGAGTTTTTCGACCTCAATAATGACACGGTCCAATCCCGGAAGTCGTTTATTACTTAATAAAAAAGGTCGTTACTCAGTTTTTTTTTTCCGCTGTTTCTATCTCCTGTCATCTGCTGTCTTTGTATTCTTCGTAGTTTTCCATGTTTTTCATTTGTAGGTACATTTTCTATTTGGTTTTCTTTGTCTTTGTCTCGTTTTTCACTTCTGCTACTACTCTACTACTCCATGGTGTCTTATTTACTCTTTTGTTATTTACTTTGGTCAACTCACCGCACTCTTTTGTGGTGCTTATGATACTTCTCTAACGTGTTCTCACTTTTCCTCCAGTGATCTAACTACTACTCCTTTTTATTGTTTTGATTAATGTTTTTCTGTATTTTTCTCTTAATTCCTGTATTTTTAGTAATCCGCTTCTTATTTTTTTCTTTTATTACCGTACTCCTGTTTTCTTCTATTTTTGTTCTTCTCTTTCATTCCATAGGCGGTAAATAGTGGCTGCTTCCTATCTCCGCTTCCCTATCAGAAAATAGTTTATAATAGACTTCTCTTCTCTATTTGTGTTTTGTTTTGTGTATTTCTAAGCGTCGCTGTGTGTGAAATTCGTCATTGCCATCGCTGAGTCATTTTCTATACATAGGTAGCATCTTCTGTCCATTTGTGTGTCGTGTGTCTTCTTCATGTTTTTCCAAGTATTCTTTTATGTTTTTATTTTTATTGCCTACTATACCGTTTAGGTTTTCAATTATGATTACCTTTTTGTTTTGTATCGATAGTGTTTCTGTAGATTGTCAAGAAACTTCTCTTTTTCTTCCTTTTCCGCATCGTTTGAATAGGTATTTGTCATATTACGCTGAAACCAAGCGGGATACAGATGTACCGCACTGTCAGTTTTTTGTCTACATTTTCAACAAATTTTTTTATGCTTCTGCTTCTGAGTAACTATGATTTACAGTGTTCTTAAAGTTTCTTACCTTTAAACTGACGAATTTTTGGAAGAAAAATATTTGAGATGCAACAAACGGCAATACGTCTATACTCCGCTTGGTAGTGGGAGGTTATTAACCTGCTGAAAGTTGTTTTAGTTTTTATTCCATAAGAGTTTAAAAAAATGCCAAAAATTACTGGTACACAAATGTACCCCGCCGGGTAGCAAACATATGAAAACAAATCGCATTATAATAGTTAATATTAACTTGGGCTCAAGAATATTACTTTTATTATGTCATTACATTAATTTAGCAATAAAATTAGCTTATAGAATACCCACTTATTATATTTTGATTATTAATACTACAACTTTATTAATCATTTCATTTTTTTAACAATACGACGTAACTATTAAGGCTGAAACGGCAAAACACCCTTAACAATATTAATTTACCCTGCATGTTGCAGTGACTTAATCTGCAAGACAGAATTGCATCTTTAAAATACAAACTAGTCTCCTACGCGCAAAGAGAACATAAGGAGCTGCATCTTTTCATCACATCACTAGGGTTAAGTGTGCCGTTGGCCTGAAAGACTCCCCTAATCAGCGACATCTTGTCTCCGGCTATTAACTTATATAGCGGTATCAATTCCAACGCTAGTAGTTGCTGATCCCCGCGAGACGCAGTTACCCCGAAATTTCCTTTTCTTTAATTCGGTCGTCGAATGAGATGATCTGAGTTTGTGGAGTGAGATTTAATGTAGCTTAAGTTGCTACAGTTTTGCTTCATTGCTTTTGTAGTTTGTAACTTGACTAATGCGGAGCTCTGGAACAAAAACAAAGCGATTACAGACGTGCGCAATTGGGATTTTACTTTCAGGCTAATTTCACAAAAGATTTTTAGTATTAGTATGTGTTAGTATAGCAAATAAACAGTACTGAGAAGTGACTTGTTTGGAAAAAACTGCTACAAAAATGTTTTAGAAATAAAACTAAGTAATAAAATAGGTAGCTTTATCAGCATCTGACGTCAATCCAATTTTTATTTAAATCGCTATCATTACTTCTTTTCTAAGCTAAAACTCTACAATTTAATAGAAAGCCGTAACGTTGAACGTTTACACACGTTTACACTGGATTACTGGAAGTAGCCACTTAAATTAATATTTTTAACTAGTTAGATTAACATAAGGAAGTACTTGCAATGATGTAACTACTTATCTGTTTCTTTTTACAACTGCGTATCCTTTGTTTTATCCAATAAAATTTAGGGTTCCTTGTTTTGCAATAAAAAGGGTCTTAAACGTCGGGCGAAATAAAAGCATTCAATTTCAGTCGAAATGATAAATTCCCGAACATGTATTAGAAACGATCCCCAATCACATTTATTTTAAATACCATTTTCCGGTCACTTTCTCACCCCCTGGTCTGAAGAAGTGTAATTTAAAAAACCCTCAGTTCTCTGTGTCATCTCCAGTGCAAGTTGCTGCGCTTCCAAACAAAGCTATTCATTTTCTTAACAGTACCGAACATGCCTCGCGCTTAATTTTAGTATTCCCTGGCGTAGATACTGCGTCCACCCTTGTTATATGTGAAACCGAACCCCGCTTTTTTTAATTTCTTTTCTGTCGCAGAGGCTTAGTCCATTACACCCCTGCTCTATTTTTTCTTGTCTCATTTTAGTTAATTGTTTCGATATATTTTTCCAAAGGCTGTCATCTTTGCGTCAGCAGCACGACCGGCCTTCTTGACATTGAAATAAATGACTTGTGCAAGTAATAGATAACGCGTTGATTGGATTTTTAATCTTCAGCTTTCAATATAGGTCGTTGTTACGTTTTGAAGAGGAGTCGTATTTAGAATACATAGAACAATATATCTCAAAACACGAAGTTTAAAATTAAAGTTTCTTACATTTAAACTGACGATTTTTTTAAAATATTACCACTGTTAAAGAAGAAACATGTGTTCCTACATATATATATATGACTTTCTATTGCGTGTGACTGTTAAGTACTAGAAACAGAACAGATTTATATCAAAGATTCTCAATTCAATTTAAATTATTAATGATATTAAATGCATATTTTATCATATAAAATGTACATCATATTTGGAATAAAAAATAAAATTTAGATTTTTCTTCTAGTTTTATCCATACAGTACACCTAAATATTTGTTATTGTTTGAAAAGTATTTATATTTTCATTTGCATTGTTTCCTTATTTAGAATTATACTGTTATAGTTCTATTTCGTCACAATCAAGGTATTTGAACATGTTTCAGTATTTATCCCATAAACAATTATGTATAGTTAATTTCAATTTATACCAAGGTTTATAATTTTATGAGTACAGTCTCTATTATTACGCTACAGATTTACTTAAATGCAGGATATCACTTAGCATTTATATAATTACACCTCTATTAGCTCTCTTGCGTGTCGTAGTTTGGAAGTCAAAAATTTATTAAGGAGAGCTACAATACTAATAACTAACATAAGTTCAGCTAACAGGTAAATAAACTAATTTAGCGACAATACAAACTAACGAAAAGTTTACGTTACCGCAGGTGTACTTTGTCATAGACACAATATGTTCCACATTCCACAATTTGATTTTAAAAATTGCAAAAGTACCTACATTAATTTTCATAAACTAATAATTATTTACACTACAAGTGCAGTAGGTTGCTTTTTACAACGCGAGGTTTCAAATGTTGCAGCATGATGCGAAGCGGAGTGCTTTAATAAAACGAGCGTTGTAAAATGCTTAACGCGGGAGTATTGTATTAAATATTTTGGCCCACATATTTTTTAACATTTTCCCTAAATTAGATATTTTACTGCTGAATATCAAAACCACCATTGTCATCAGGCTTTGCAACGTCAAAAATCAAAGTCGTAAATATTAATTTTCTTTATTTCTCCACAACTCAACTGACCGAGGACCTATGTAACTACTGTTTCTGCAAATGCCGTTTATTTCAACCAAGCAAATAATTTGTTTAAGGGTCTCCGAAAGCTAACGATTTTCTATTAATTTGCAAAATATTAGTTACGGTGGACGTTAACTGTGTATGAAAGTGTTTTTCACACGTTAGAAGGCCAAAAAGTTAGTTTTTGGTATATGTGACTAGATTCTTTGTGATTAAAAAAAGATACAATTTCTTGGCCGATCAGCCAGCAAAACCTCAAAGATCTACCCTGCAAAGCGTAGATAATAGAGCTTCAATTTTGGGAACATTTGTGTAATTATTTCAGTGCCAAATTAGAAGTTGATAATTTCAAAGAATCCATTATATGCAGCATTTATTACATAGAACTATTTATTAATTTTGAATGCTTCCATACAGTCTGCTACAAATTGGCCAATGAATTTGCGACTATTATTATTCCGAAAGGTAAAAGAGTTATCCAAATTTGGGGGAAATTTGATGATGCCTTCGATTTCAATAAAATAGTCATGGCACAATAGATAAATATACAAATATAAAATTTTAGAAAATGCTCAACAAAAAATTCATACAAAAATTACTAGTAATTTATAAGCACGACATAAAACTGTTATAGTACTTTAAATTATTCCTTAGACTTGGCAACCATTTTAAAAAAAATTCAATTCTCTTTACAGTGATATAGTTGTAGATATAACTGCACTTAACGTTGACAGAAGTATTGAATAAACAGGAAAGGAATTAAAAGGTTGCAAGAGTGCTGTGACAACATGAACAATATACTTATTACGCTAATTTTAAAAATACTTGTAGCTACGACACAAAACCTTAAATATAAAACGACATAAATGGCATTTTTACAAATATCCTAAATACGTAAGTAATTAATTTCATTATTGTACTATCACATATTAGTTAAAAGTGACCTCCAGATAATTTTGATTTTTGTAACACATTTTCGGTTACTTATCTTCATTGACTTTTTCTAACTAGTGTGGCCGATATTTTCAATATTAGTGAAATATCGATATCATAATAGTTATTTATGTACCAAGAGAGGAAATCTGGCGCTTTTACCCGAGCACGGAGCGCCTAGAGGTATAACACAACAAGGGCCACAGATGCTCATTACTCTTGACGTTCATGCAAAACTTTATGTACTATCGGAATTTAATTTAAAAAGAAGAACCAGATTATATAATATTGTTACCAATAAAACCAGCGCAATTTTTATAGCAATTTTAGCTGAATAGCACCTTTAGCTATGGTTTTTATGAACACACTTTTGAAAATAATAATCAGAATGATATCCGTGGGAGAAAAAGAATTTTATCGCCCGGGCAAAAAAAGTTTTATTGCCCGAGGACAAAAAGGACTTGCCTTACGCCTGTACATAAAGCTTTAAAAAACGCTATTATTGTGTCTAAGTGTCTAATTTCGGATATAAGTCAAGTTGCGTAACGTTATTTAACCAACGCCACATATTTTCTACACGTTTAAACTAAGCATAGACTAAATAATCACTTATATCTTGAGTAGACAAAGTTATGTCGATTATTTTTTAAACAGTCCTATCAGCCAATAGTAATGAGAAAAAATTCAAATCGACCAATAGCATCAAAATTACACTGACTATTTGCTAGTAGCTGATTATGCGACTATTTTATAACAAACCATTCAAATCGTTCTTCTGATGTAACACAACTAGCTAAAAGTGGAGCAGGTAAGCAGCAGTTGTTAAAAATTACAGGACACTCATCTGGAGGCTCCATCAAACTCTATCCACAACTTAGACTGTTTAAAAAATAATCCCACTAGTGGACTTCGTCCACTGGTGAGATCTCTTGTTAGCAACAAAGATTCGTGAATCTAGTTAAAATTATCAAAAAATTATCACCACCTATGTAATTCTTGTTGACTATTTTTGCGATGGTATCACGAATGTCTATTGCACTTCGATATTTTTAAAACGAGTATCGATACCACTGCAAAAATGTTAGTTACTGCCTCCTTTCTTTATAAAAGAAGCTATCATAAATTTTACCAATAGCTGATAAAGATAAGATGAACTAGTAATTGCTTACCTTTTCTTATCATTTTTATTGTTTAGTTATGTACTAATATTGGATAGCTCTACAGATTTCGTCTGAAAGACGAAAGAAGTATTGTAATCATGAAAAAATCACCTTCCGAGATTTTTCAGATCTTCACGTCTCAAGGTCACTAGATGACGAAAAAGAGGTTTTCTCAATTCCGTCAGTCTGTCTGTCTGTCTGTCTGTGTGTCTCTCTGTCTGTCTGTCTGTCTGTCTGTTAGCAGTATAGCTCAAAAACTATATGTCGGAGAAAGACATTTTGCATACATATTATATATCTACCTCGCATGAAACCGGTACAATTTCATACAAATATATACAGGGTGAGCACCTTAAAAAATAAAATTGTGTATATTTTTGTGTTAATTTGGAATAAAAGGAAGTAATAACTTTCACATAGGTCAGGCTTTACATTTGCCGAAAATAAGACTCAACCGATAGAGGATAATG
Source organism: Agriotes lineatus (assembly GCA_940337035.1). Lineage (NCBI taxonomy): Eukaryota > Metazoa > Arthropoda > Insecta > Coleoptera > Elateridae > Agriotes > Agriotes lineatus. Next base: position 39,858 of record CALNHX010006935.1, read on the forward strand.
TCACAAAAGAGTAAAAATGTTTCAACCATTACACCGCCCTCTTTATAAGGCGCGCTCGCCGGACTTTTCTCAAAGAGACTCGGTAGCAGAGGAATTCCGCCGGATCCGGGATCGAGCATTCTGCAGAGCCGCAGATGCGGCGGGTTCAAACCCCAGCGGTATATATATATTTTTTTTTTATTTGAAAATGTATTTAATTTATTAGAAACGTGAACATATTTGTACTTCTAACTTAATTTGATTTTTAAAATTATTTGGTGTCACAATGTCGACGACGGAAGTTCTGCGTAAATCCCTTTACAGATTTTTTAATATTGTAATATTAACTTACAAAGAAATGCTTTGATTCGAGATTTTTTTATTGTGTGCCTTTCTTCGAGCTCAAATTTGTAACTAAGATTCTGAAACCTTGATGGCGTCTAACTTTAACAGGGAGAATTTTTGCAAGTTTTTTCACAGATGTGTTTAAAGATATGAATTATAAATATTGAAGAAGTGAATAAATCACTAGCTTGCAGTTTCAAAAACTTCCTATAGCATGAAGGTACTTTTCATTTTATATTTGTTTCTGTTTTATAATCAATTTTAAGAGAAAAAAATTATATAACTCTTTTTTTCTCATAGTGCCATATCCGATATCGGATTTTGACGTGAAGGTCAGGGTGACATTTTTACTCGTACTCGGTATACACTCATGTTCTTGAGAAACTTCGTCTCTGCTGTGGTAAATGTAAGCTGTGTATGTACATGTTATGCTGATGTTTAAATGATTTAATTTGCATACCCCTACAATGAAACCCTATGATGACGCATCATTTGTAGGTAAAGGTATTGTTATGATATTGGTACAACCGTCTAAAAAATCAGATTAATAAGATTAAAAGATTACAGTAATTAAAAATTATAAAGATCAATTTAGATATAATTGGATATTAAAATTATTAAGATGCATTTAATAAATAAATAGATATTTATGCATTAAGGGAGATATGAATATGTTTTTTTCCTGAGGTTGACATGTGTCACAGACCGAGGGCCTGTGGCCCGAGGTCTGAGAGTCAACCGAAGGTAAAGAACATGAATATCTCCCGTGGTGCATACAATATTTTATCTACTAGCATATTCGCAAAAATAGTATGAAATTTCAAAATATCATAATGGCAGTTAAAATTAGAATATGTAAGTATATTGCCTCATTGTATGGTTGCTAAGACGTTATTTGTAGTTGCATGGTTACTATGAGTTTGAGGGAGAAATAATTTGACAAGTCCCTTGGGAGTCATGAGTAGCTTTTCATATTTTGTTTCTATGACGAAAAAGTACAATATCATGTTGCTAGTAGATAAATAGAATTTATAATTTAATAATATGAAACTGATTGAGAAACAGAAGGATTCTAACTTAATTTAATATCGAAAATGAAATTGGAAAATGATGACAAATACTCTTTCGAAATAGACTATTGAACGTAGTAGGTAGTAATCAAGTAAACATATTTTATAGTTTGATGGATGGAAAAAATATGTAAAATCGCCAAGGAGTTTGTTTTTATTGATATAGAAAATTTTAAACGAAAAGCATATAACCAATCTTTGTCGTAAGAAATTAATAAATAAACGCCTTTAAAAGTGTTAACAACATTTTTGGCATATATAAGGGTTAAAAGTTTAAGATAAAATCTGGGTGGTGTTAAAAAAGGATAAAATATAAAGTGTTAAAAGAATGGAAGGTATGCAGAGTATATGGAGGAAGATAAAGAATGTGGTGAGAAAACTAAACTAAAACATTTATAATTTATAAAAGCAAATAAAAGGAGGGAGCTACTAAATTGATTTTATTGTGGGATAGCAGTTGTTATTTAGCATTGATTGAATTGGATAACAATTTACAAAAGAAGAGAATCACAGGGAAGTCGTTGATAGAGTGAGCGTATTTGTGGTGCTAAGCTGTAACGGAATTCAAATGAATGATTTGGATTGAGTATTAAAGTAACGTAACTACGAACGAGGTCTCTTTGGATTTTTGATGTGGTGGAGCGGTGTAGGCAGATGCATGGATCAAACTAGGTTCCTGGATTAATTCGTATCCTGATTCTGAACATTTTTGGCAGTTTGGTGAACAGTTTAGGCCTTTAGGGCTACGTTGGATAAAATGTGGGTGAATCCAGGTATTATATAAGAACTGAAATAAAATAAAGATTAAAGTGAATTAATTTTAATTAAGGAAGCACTTACTATTTGATATTGTCATATAACAAATGTAACGATCAAGTATTTGTAATTGCATTTTCAGAAATAGTTTGACGTACTATTTTACAGAAGTTTTGAATCGTCATAATTAGAATCGGAACATCAAATTTCAGAATAAGCAATCTAGATAAAAGGAATGCACTCTGATTTTCAGTCGAGTGTATCTACAGGAGCCAGCATAAATAATTTTGAATATGAAAATTAAATAAATAAAGCAATTTAAATTTACTAAAATTAAATTATAAACATAAATTTATAGGCAACACAAAGAGGAGCCCAAACCTTATCAATATTTTTGAATGATGTAACATAGCTTCGGCTAGAGCAAAAATAGATCGATACTAAGTTGCTTGCTTCTTCAAATACAACCCCTTCAAGAGGGTGGAGTAAAGCATTTTTTGTTATGTGATAAGAACAAAATGTCATCAAAGGCTATAATTTGGTATATGAGCGTTATTGTATCCTCTTACAATGTGCTTAATGGTGTGATTAGAAGATACCGTAGTGTCGTAGCATATTAATTTTTATTTCTTTTCTGCCATTTGAGGCGTCGGATCTATCCCCTTTTTAAATTTATTATTTAGAATACAGCATTTAAAATTCCGTTCTTGCTCTTATCATAAACAAACTATTTATAGACTAGTATTGCTGATTTATTCACTCAAGAAGAACTAAACCTAGTTTGAGCACCACAAAAAATAGGAAAGCACATTCTCAAGATATATTGGAAGAAGAACTGCTAAGTTTATATCGTCACTCAAAAAATAAGGTCGATCAAAATGTACACATTATACGATAAAACTCTAAGCAAGAAATCAAAACTATTTCAAATGCGTTGCTTTTAGAAGACCAAATGGTTGCCGAAAAGGAAGAAACTGTACTGACAATATTCACTTGACGAAACTAATAGAAGAGCGATGGGAATTCAATTTAGTGACACACCCAGCCTTCATTGTGCTGGAAAAATATTTGACAAAGACGATAAACATATGTTATGCCAAAACATGTCTTCGCAATTATTCAACATCTGGTGAAACCAAGAACAACAGCAACCTCTAACATTCACATGAATAGTTAATATTTATTAGCAGATAATATAACAATAATCCAAAAAATAAAAACCTCAAATATTGCCAACATCTTGGAAATACAACCTTGCAAACAGATCGTAGTAATCCCTCGAAGAATGTCGACATACGTGACTGATCATTGTCTAGAAAACCAGATTACAAAATTCCCAGCAACAAACAATAAACAGCACTGTATAAAAGGGTTTGCGAAACTGAGCTCTCTCCCGACTCATTGGCAGTCGCGTCAGAATTACTGTGGTTGTTTATGTTACATTTATATACGCTTGAGTATTTAATTTGTGCATGGATTTAACTTTGTATTTTATTTATTTATATGACAGTGAAGCAGCAAACCAAAAAAGAATACAATCTTAATATGTTAGCTTACTTTTAAAACAATGACAATGGCTGAAATGCAGCAAAAATTCTGTAAAGACAAAAATTGTTATAGATAATAAAATTCCAGAACACCTTGAAAGACAACCAAAGGATATAGGAAAAATTAGGATAATAGAAACGAATTGCAAATATACAACCTACCAAGTATAATCATGTAAAACAAATGCCGAATTTAGGAGTAACCTGGAGAGAATGACACAGAACAAATTACTTCGTAAAGTAAGGGACTATCAACTTAAAGAAAAAACGATTCAGTACGACCCAGAATGAGGTGAAAATAACAATAGTCCAGTCAAATTGTCGAAAATACCTCATTTTTTGACAAAAATACTATCTGAAAAATGAAAATGTATTTTTATAGAAAAAAATCCGTAGAATTCAATGAACTACAAAGTCACAGCTGAATCATTGGAGAAGTGATTTAAAACGGCGGTAAAAGTACTGAAAAAACGGTTTTTTTGCATACAAAAATGCACGAAAGCAATTTAAGTTTTATTTTAAATATACACTTATGTAGCTTAAAAAGCAAATAAAACAAGCTTTCGATGGTTAAAATCGATTAATTAGAAAAAAAAAGTTATCGCCAAAAAACCGCTAAAAATTGCCGATTCTTCAATTGTTCTTAACTTAGAAAATATATATATATATATATATATATAACGTTGAAACTTTCAGAAAACATAGTACTCGATGAGAAAAAAACGCAGGTTTTTAAAATTTGAAAAAATGTTGATTGATTTTTGCATAATTCAGTTTTTTCGAAAAAGTAAGTTTTCGCAAAAATTGATATACTCAGGTTGCAGAAGACCTACTATTTTTTCCTTAAGAGTTATACTACCACACACGATATGAGCGCGATTTTTTTTGCACTTGCAAATATGTGCAAATACAATTTTAAAAGTGACATTTTTTTTAAACGCACAAAATGTGGAATATTTTTGTCAAATTTAATTGTACTGTAATTATATAAGTACCATTCAATAGCTGCCAATTTTCTCCGAATATAAAAAAATATTGCTGTACGACCCATAGAAGCCGAGGTACTTTTCTTCAAAAAATCGCTGCGCTTTCATTTATTAATATTAGCGGCTCAAATTTGCACACACTTTAGCTGAAGACTTCTAGTAAAATATAAAAATTATTTTGCAATTATTGTCCCTGTGTTATTTATTGGGAACCGGTTTACATTAGGCGTCGCAAAATGCATGTTCCGTTCAGAGCGGTGCCGTGGCGAATTGGGGAGAAGCTCGAAGTAGGCCGCTCCACTCGACGTTTACTCGGCCTGCACAATGTACTCAGAATATTCTTCCTTTTTTTAAATTTTTATAGTGATTCTAATAATAATTATAAGAATCATAATATTAATTAGAAGAATAATTATATCAACTAATTATTTCATTTCTAAACTATCATTAAACATGAAAAATATTTTTATTAACAATATGATTATAAGAAATATTTAACAAATTATTTACAAGAAATTGTTACATAATATAAACATCTATAAAAGTACAAACCCTTGCCTATAAGATAACTATTACTGCAGTTTATTTCCCACCCAAACAGAGGCTGACAAAAGATCAACCAAATATTCTTTGACACACTGGGATTGTGATATATAATTACACTAACAGCTAGTCTTATAAAGACCACTAATCCAAAGTTAAGTGTATTTAAAGCGCATTTAAATTCGTAGAAAGTTGACAGCTATCGAATGGTGCTGATGTAATTTCGGTACAATTAAAATTGACAAAAATATTCAACATTTTGTGCGCGTAACTTTTCAAATTGAATTTGCACATATTTGTAATTGCAAGTATAACTCTTAAGGAAATAATACGAGTAGTAAGACTTCTGCAACCTGAGTAAATCAATTTCTGCGAAAACGTATTTTTTTTAGAAAAAAATGATTTATGCAAAAAATAATTAACATTTTTTAAAATTTCAAAAACATGTGCCTTTTGCTCACCGAGTACTACGTTTTCTGAAAATTTCAACCTTATCTAAGTTTTGTTTTTAAAGTTAAGAAAAATTGAAGAAAAGCTTGTTTTATTTATTTTTTAAGCTACATAAGCGTATATTTTTCAAAAAATTTTAAAGTACTTTCGTGCATTTTTGTAGGCAAAAAACCGTTTTTTCATTACTTTGACCGCCATTTCAAATCACTTCTCCATTGTTTCAGCTGTTACTTTGTAGTTCATTGAATTCTATGGATTTTTTTCTATAAAAATACATTTTCACTTTTCAGGTAGTATTTTTGTCAAGTAAATATCTAATTTCACTGGACTACAAGCTGGAACAGATGAAAACATCTAATCCAGGAAGGAAGACTACGACGACAAAAGCAAATTATAAGTGGTTCATTTTCTTTTTGATAAATGTGCTATAAGAAGTTACAACTTATTTATAAACATAGCACATAAAATCAAGCCTGAACAGAATGAAGTGTCGTAGTTTATATTGTTGTTTTATAATAATGCCTACTATCAACTATGTTTATATTTGTAGCTCTATTGTTAATTCGCAATCTTGATAAACTAGATTTCAAATGAAATTACTTAAAAACGTTCTTCCAGAACCTTCTTCCGTAAACGTTAGGTTATAAACTGAAACAAATTGGTAGCTAGATCAAAACAGACTGAAAAATATCAAGGTCATTCTCAAGTGTGCTGCAAGGTATTGAACAACGTTTATATAGTTTATTTTTAATAATTACCCGCTTGGAGTTATTATACGTTACTTGTTAAGCGCTCTGTATATTAACATCCAATACTGAAGAAGGCATCGCCCACTAACAGCGTGTTACAGCCGACACAATTGCGTCTATTGTAAGTGTATCTTATAGAACCGAGATGTAGGTGATGCGTTAAGATCCACTGCGAAAACAAGTCAAGAAGCGCGAGTCAGTGCGTTAGATGCGATAACCCGTGACATGACGCCGAACCTTTGACACTTTATCGGATCTTTATATGTGTCTATGGGGTCGCCTTTAGAGGGTTGTTCAGTCACTATTGCATCTCCTGATGCCTGATAACGGGGCGGGAACTGCCACGCTCCTGACTCCTTTCATGTTACTTTTCTGACCGTTTTAGAGATATGAATCTGTCTGGATTTAACTTCCCAAAAGAAAATGAAATTAGGTAGCTGCGTAGGAGCACTTTTATAACCCCTGGTCTCTGAGGGTCGGTTTCTTCAATTATAGCTCGCGGTGCAGTTGGACTGGGTTATGTCTCCTTGAAACTGCCTAACACCGAGTAACACGTAGCCGATTTTGCATTATCAGATTGCATGGTAATTCTGATAGTGGTTTTCTTAAACAAGGTACGCCCTAATATTAGGGATGGTAAAAACGGTTATACATGAAACAATTTAATTTTCTCTATGATTTCCTTTGACAGTCATACTTTTTTCAATTTCTACAAAACGATAATAGACTAAAAATAAGACATTGAAAAAATGCACTTTTAAAATATCTTGATAATTTTACTACAGTTATGGGAAATTTTAATCAAAAACTGAAATTACAGAATCGGATGCAGAAATCTTAGTAATTAAGTATGGTCGTTTACGTGTACACAATAGTTTTTGACACTTTTGGGTATAGAATGTGTAAAAAATTTATGCATTTGGTCACCATGTAAACAATGTAAAGAACCAAGTTGAGGTTATGTGATCCGATTTATTTACTACAATTAATCACTGTAATATAGTTGTTTGGTTGGGTATGTTTTGACTACTATTTCCTAAATTTTAATTTATGTACCTGACCAGCATAGGGAGATCGTAGGTCTCATGCTACACCTCCCAGATTCAAGGATAACATTTTCTCCAGGGCTAGACCTACCTATGACTAGCATTTTTAGATACAGAAACCCACATAATTTTCTCGCTGACAGGAGCGAACGTCATCGCTCCAGTTCGGTACTGCCTTGAAACGCTTTTATCGGTCTACATCAAAAACCATTTGCTCCATCGTTTTATGAAAGCTCTTTAAGTTATGTCTATGAATGGGATAAATCAAAAAGTTGTTCCTTATTAAGTTTCTCATAAAAATGCTGCTTTGTTGTCCTGCGCCATCTTGTTGAGTTCCATATATTTTTCTATTTTTTGTGCAACATATACTATGTTTCAAAACCTCTAAAATAGTCTTACTATTTCACTTACCTGATTTCTCGGTTATGAATTCAAAAATGTTTTGAATAGTCCCTTATGTACCAAGGCCATAAACGGTAATTATGCACGCACGAGGTGCATACAACATTTTGTGTACAGACAGATATATATATATTATAATTTTCAGAAATTTTAGCAACATACGATGTGACTAATTTTCACTATTTGTCTAACTGACATACAAAACAAAAAGCGGGCCCGTAAAGTACAAAACGAGATATTCACTAATAAAACCATATTGTTGGCAATTTACGATGTCACTAATTGTCACTGCTTGTCAAACTGATAAAGAAGACACTAAGCGGTTCGTAAAGTACTTTACGGTTGCTTAGCGAGCCGTAAAGTACTTTCAAGTCCTTGTGCTGTAAGGTGACACGTTAGGCCATCAAACATAGCTTATGAAAGTGACCAATTTCGCCCGGTCGTGAATAAAGTACTTTATGGCCATTGGGCTGTAAAGTGATACATTACGCCCTCAAACATAGGGTATACAGTAACCAATTTCGCACGGTCATTCATAAAACATAGTGTTGCTTTCACACATACCATTTGTATATATAAAAATCAATCGCCGTGTGTTAGTGTGATAGTAACGCAAAAACTCGAGAACGACTTGACCGATTTGGATGATTTTTTTTGTTGTGTTCTCCTTACTGCCGAGGTGGTTTAGCAAAAAAGAAAATTTGGAAAAATCCAAAGCCGGAAAATTGGAAAATATCGAAAGTGTGTTTTTCTATACACTGTACGACTTTCTATTTGCAGTCATGCTATTATGATTCTGTGCTTAATGGTTTGAAGGGTTTACCTCATCATGTCATAATCCAAAACAACGTTTGCCCGGTCAGCTAGTTAGTACTATTAATAAGTATTATTTTTTGAATGCTGTTTTTTATATAAACCTGGGATACATTTTATAACTTATGTTGTCCAATCCTATCTCCATATTTACTTCCCCTTAATCTAGTATCACTGTGTTCATTTTTATTGATTATATCTTAAAGCCCATTTCGAATTTCTTTTTATAAAAATGTAAATTTATTTATTAAATGTTGAGTGTTTCCCAATTTATTTAGTAAAAACGTAGTGTAAATATTGTCTTGTATATATTTAAAAATTATTTTATAATTTCATTTAGGAAACTAGGCTCTTTTAAATTTCTTTCGGTGTGTGAAGTGCCACTTTTTTCACTCAGTGAAAAAAAGTGACACTTTGCTTTTAATTCAGGAATTTACGATTTTAAATAGACGTTTTCTTTGTTACCAGCAGTGACAAATGCACTTGACAAAAATGAAGGCAATTACAATTCTATACAAAATAGGCTTGAATTTGAATATGTAATGAAATTTTAAAAAATCTTATAGACAACTCGTGTTAGCGTGCTTATTTTTCACGCGTGTCACGCCTCGTTTAGTAACCCTCCACACTTGTGAAAAAAAGTTCCACTTCTAACACTTGTGGTCTAAATAACCATATCGGAAGTTGAAATCATACGAACGGAAATTACTTTTTCTATTATTGTTCTCTCCTTCTCTATAAATAAATCGGAGCAAAGTTAAAGCCAAAACAACGCACTGCATTAAGAATATGAACATGTAATTTTAGTAGATAGAAGTGTCAAGTCAAAAACGGAACCAAGAACACTATTTCTATTATCTTAGGATTTTTAAATGTAAACTTAAAGTGGCCTCGCCAAAGTATATCAGACAAAATCCCATTTAAATATCACAACAAACTTATTTACCTACTACTTAATCAAAAAAAATGAAAATGTGTACCTTATAGTTTATTTACGGGGCCAACTGGCCCTTTGTGACGAAGAATCGAAGCCCAGGAAATGCCTTGATGCAGGATTCGTCCAAAAACTCATTTGCATTCAGAATAACTAGCTTGCTGTCTCTTGGAACACCTATTAGGATTTACCATGGTCAGGTAAGATCTTGAAGTTGCAGTTTATGATCTTTTTACTCACTGTTGCTTATTATTTTTCAGGTTAGCACTCGAACTACCATTTCTCAGGTGGGTCACAAGACAGAAAGATTTTAATAACCAGCTATTATTTTTTACTCTTTTTTATTTATGGAAGTAAGTATTTGTACAGTTTACAAAGTAAAAGCAAAGCTCCTAGGTTTTGGCTTCAGCCTCCAACAGTTTATATGGAAACAGTTTTTATTTATAGTAATGGTCCCTCATTCGTCAAACATATAGTGATCTGACTGAAATTATTAATAAGAATCGAATAGCAAATTAAAATGAACTTAAATGCTAATTAAATAGAAACTATATTCTATTTCAGGAGCTGGACCATTGCGCTTAGACTATTATGACATACAAAAAGACATACAAAGTCAGAGCTATGGAACTTTGAATGCCACTCAAGTACACTATATGTAAATAAAATTTCATCTCATTAAGTTGCGATATGGCTGGGAAAGCGCAAATCGTATCTCGTGTACGATATGGCATGTTAATATAAATGTTTATAATTTTAAGATATTACTAGCGCTAAAGAGTAACCAAAACTAACATCTTATAACTAACCTTTCCTAATTATGTACAATTATAACACAATCTCACTCATTACCATTTTTAAGTTTTTTTGGTAAATTCTCATTGAAATTAATTCAGTATATGAATTATTGGGGTGTTGACAAGCAACCTGAATTTCACTTACTTTAATAAGAAATTGACTTGATGACACTACTTAAAACTGCTCAAAACCGTGAGATTACATTATCGGAAAACTAATTTGAGATTGTAGAAGTTTTAATTGCTTAAAAACTTTAATAGCAAGAGCATTGCGTGTGCTATAATGTTACTGACAATTGGAACCTATCGTGAATCAAAATGTGCATATTTTGCCAGTTACATACAAAAATAATAATCTCATATCCATGTAATAATACAATAAAACATAATGTGCCCGTTTTAATGTTTATGCACAGCAATACATTTAAATTTAAATTTTTCCTTTTCTTTAAATGTAACGTGATTTTTGGTTTGTAATGTACTTATATGTTATAGATTTACAACATACTATTAAATATCACTTAGGTGTTATGTAGTAAGCAGTGTAGAAATAACTTACCTTTGCTTGTTACTATTACTGATATTTAACTCTCTGCATTATTCAATTCAAAACATCGTCTACCGCCCCACAAAAATTACCACATGATAAAAACGAACAATATTATTACCCCCGTACTGATTGAAATAATGGCATAACCTCTTTTTAAACCTTGTTTCATTTGGTATAGAATAAGATCAAAAGTATATTGAAAGTTTTAGTTACTGTAGTAAGTAGGTTTTAGAACGAAACCCCATTTGAATCTACAATTGGATGTTATTTTAAAAATATTATAGGCATTTAGTTTTAATCTATCGTAAAATTCAGGGCTCTTTGATCTATTAAGTGGATTATATCAATTCACTCTAATGGTAATAACTATCTTATTCAGTGTTTAGGTTTCATGCATATTTAATTCCTTTTAGTGCCAGTGACAGTATTGACCACAACGGCAGTAATTTTATCTCTACTCTTTCAAATATATAATCACGTTCAACGTCACAAATTTACAAAATTTATTTCAATTTGAAATATGCTAATTGAAAACACCTTGCTACTAACCTTTTCAGTTGAAACAGGTGGGTAGCCGAAGATGAATCATTCTTAGACAACAGTGACCTAGGCGTGTCGATAACTATGTAAACACAAGAAAAGAAATAGCTGTTAAAGAAGCAAGGGTGCGATAGAATAGCATCTCGAACGCCGCTTTACTACCCCATGACCCTTGGTCAATCCCCAGCTGATCGGACTTTTCTTATTGGTAACCAGTGGCTCTAAACATCACACCTTTTTTACTGAATTCTAAAGGTGCAGGTACTTTTATTATTATAAATAGTCGTCACTTTTTTGTTTTAACAACACGAGTAGGTCAGATCGCAGCTGATTTTTTAAACTGATATTAACGCTGCGTCATGTTGTACTGTAGCGTGGCTGTTTAAATTCTACTAAACTTTTGAGACCAACCAGATTGAGCAGTATTAAAAAATATTAACGCAGTAGTTAACATCGCCATAATGCAGCACGTATCAACCTTACATTGCTATTCACAATGTTGAAAATGCTTGCTGTACTTACACTGTCTAACATACAAGATAAGATTAAGAATTTTAAACTCAACTTACACATAAACATCCCAAAACCAATTATTCTGTTTCACAATTGATAAGTAATGAAAAATTAGCATCCTTTAGTAAATTAATAGCTTTTATTGCACGAATTTCTTTTTGAATTTTTGGATTAAAAGAAACGATGCTACTTTTTGTTAAATTCTTTACTTTTGTATTTTGTGCCCCTACTAAACAAAGCGGCGCTGCAAAAAAACAAATTTTGATAAATCTGCTAGCGGTTGACGAGTAAAAATATTTTAATATTTCCAATAATATTGACAACGGCCAAATGAAATACTTACTACAGTCGGCAATATTCGAACCTACGCTCGCAGAGGGTATCTGATTTCTTAACCACTCAACCAAGAACGCTAGGTAGCATACAAGCTTATCTTTGTATTATGAATGGTATGGTGACATATATAAGGCAGTAAGCGCAATCTCGCACGAAGTAAACTCAATTTGTAACGATGAAAACGTGACCCATGTAAGGAAGCAGATAGACATGCAGGCACAACATACGTTTATGTCTAATAATTTAAATTCCTTTTCTTTCAATTAGTAGGTAGCACAATTATATCTTCCTGTGATTACATCAGTCTACACAATTGTGACAGGGAGTGGTTGCAAATTTTAGGCCAAGAGTAAAATATATTGAAATGAATTGAAAAATTAATATTTTCTAACAAGCAACATGAAATTCAATTTACTAATTCGAGGTGTTTTTAACTATTAATAAATGTCACCAAAAGTTGGGTTCAAATATTAATGAGAGTTTAAAAAGGAGGAATGCAGATATAATTCCTCATTTCGCAATTTGTTGTCGCAAAAAGTTTATGCTAATGGTAAATTCGTTTGAATACTGCTGAAAACCAGTAAAAGTCTTGCAAGCGATCACCCCAATTTGTCGCCAATGTTGCCTTTCCCAGTCTGGACACGGTCCAGGGCGCCAGTCTATTACACTAATAGCCTTATTGTAAGGGGAAGCTGACTTTAAAATATGCGCTGTTCCTGCTGAATTCCGATCCAAAATAAGCTTTCGGGACAAACATTCTTCTGTACACCGCCAGTTCCTTAACGTTCGTATTATTTCCCGGAAAATAAATTGCGAAAAAAGAGGGTTTATCTTGAGATTGCTTTTGTTTAGCAAATATGAGGCTCTTCAACATCCTAAAGACGTTAAAAAATTAAATAAATGGAAAATCATTGACAAGTTCTGTTTTTCAATAGTAAAGAATTTGTTCTGTACTGCCATATTTGAATGTTGAGATTGAAGTTAAGTTCAGGTTCAAAAATTAACACCTAAAATGTGTAATATTCTCGATTATTGCGTTCAACTCTGAAACATCAGAGTAAAGCTGTTGTAGTAATTACAGGCAGAAATTACAAAAACAAGGAAAACTGATTTTGGTAAAAGTTGCATCTCAACGATCGTTTCTTAGACGATATATTATTTATATATTCCACAAAATTGCATATAGTGAAAAATATACACCTATACAAAAGTAAATTTCAAAAAGGAGTTACTGATTTTACGTCTAGAGAGTTTGTTATTAAGTAAAATTTACCCTGATTTCAAATATATCACAAAAAGACACGAGAGCACAAGCAAAACGAATATTCAGCCCGTTGATATAAGATTTAAATATAGAGAGTTACAATAATAGTTATCAAAACAACATCATAATGAGGTAGAACAGTACGTAAACCTATTATAAGTATCAAAACGTCAATGTAAACTTATAGGTAGGTCATCTGTATTGCTAACATAGGTTTTCATCATATTGTATTATCTGTAACCTCATTTACCTTGCGGTGTAGAGGCTGGTGCTTTATACGCTTGCATCTGCCGGTACAATGCTCAACTTGCCTCGGATTCGGGTTACAGAGTTGGAGCGCACCTTTTATGTTTGCGCAGCCACCATTGTGTGCGATGTGTGTTTTCATGACGTATTGACCTTGTTACTCTATCTCTTAGGTCTGTGGTTCTGAGTAAAGCACAGTTATTTTGGTGCCCAACTGTGAATGGTTTCACAGAGCCCCATTCCAATCGCCAAAACTGCAGAAAAAAACCGACCCCCGCGAAATTCGTACCGAGCACTTGCTTAATGCAAACCTAGCGCTTTCCCAACTGCGCTACGCCAAAATATATTTTTCGTAGTATAGGTACTACTATAGCTATTATAAAACCCAAATTGAGATACTTGCCCATAAAAGTACGAAATCGAGAATCAGTAAAAACTAAAAATTATTATGCACACACGTATCTAAAAAATCTTGAATGAGTCGCTGAAGTGCTGCTTTGACTGCTAGTAACTTGTAAACCTAGTAAAAAAAGTATAAAAATCCACGTAATTAAAGATAAAGAAAATTCACTTCGAATGTTGTAAGAAGGAAACGAAAACAACGCAATGTAAAGTTCTTAATGTTTAGAATCCTATCTACTCTATATAAAAGAAAGTTATACTTTATTGCTTTTGAAGAATTACTTATCCTCACAGATATTATGATATAAATCTGTGTCTTATTTTATAAATATTAAATATCAGAATTTTTACGGCTATTTGGAGATTTTTTTTTGCATATTTTGACATTAGTCTATAGTTGGGGCATGTTTTGATTATGGTTGGGACCATTGATTGTGTTTACTCATCGAATTGTGCGTGCTGCCATTTGGTTATGGTGTCTCTCTGAAAGGAATTTATCCATTAGCAAGTTCAGTTAAGATAATTACTTATCTGTTGATTTTTGACGTTTGAATGTTAAATATTTGACATGATAGGACCATAGTGACCGTAACTGACAGCTGATGCTAGTTAAAACTTAATTTGGGTTGCCCATGTCAATTTATGAGTAATATTTCGAAGTCGCCTTAGCTCTTTCGACGTTCTCTGTTGAGATTTGAAGTATTGTTTAGCTGCTTCGTGAAGCTACCCTTTTGGCTGCCGTACGGCTTAACGCGGCTTTGTAGTAACTTTCAGTTGCAATCAGTAATTCTGGTGACATTGCGTCACATTGTAGTAGTATTAGCCTGTTTTTATATTAGTCGCTTAGCAATAGAAAAACAACTTGAGCTAAAAGTAGCCAACAATTTGTCGAGACTTTGTGAGATCTTGTTTCCAACCCAAATTAAATGGATCTGTGTTTCAATGGATAGCTGATATTTATTATTGTACCCACTTCTTGTTTGTGGATAGATTCGAAACAGCATCTGTAGGGAGGAATTAAATGATACCAGCTATATTTGTTAGCCGCAAATATCCATGTTGGCAACTTTGTGATGCAATTTCATTCAATTCTTTAGGTATTTATTGAGTCAACACCTCCAGATTATTCTGAATACATATGGAAAACACACATTACAGCCTTTTTTTATTTCGAATAAGCTTTTTAAATAGAAAACGCTTGTGAACTAATAACTCCGTTATTACAGGGTTCTTTTTTTGGCGGTTTTATTTGTGGTTTTTCTGCTTGTGGTGTTTAGTCTTTTTGGCCCCTTCTTTTTGTATTAGGATTGTGGTAATATAAATTTGGGTGTTTGATTGTGGATTTGGTCTGATAGATTTGGATTTGGTTGGCGGTAGAGACTTTCTACTTGCGACTTTGGGCCTCTTGACTTCTTTATGGCGGTATCCCTGGATTCTGAAAACGCCATTTAATTATATTCAAATGAACATTTTGCAATTGAAAAATACAGTGACGTGAGCCAGTTTGATAATGCACATTCTTAAAAGATGTCTACTTATGCCAGTTTTGTTCTTCATGTATCAAAGCAGTAGGACTTTATGCACCCGCGCCTTGTCAATTAATTAATAAAACGTTAAATCTGTGAACGCCATGTGATCGCGTCTGGTATTTTCATATGATTATCATAAAATTTCACATATTACTTCGATACCAGAAACTTTCTTTTTATATACTTGTTTTATTTACTTGCATGTACATACTAAAATCAACTTCACTGTAACTGCATCGAATTTGTTATTACTGTGATAGATTATGGATTATAAACGATTCTGTGTATAATAAAGGTAACAATTTTAGAGCCCACCTTTGAAACGTAATCTTCCTTGCAAGTTTTGATCCGTAAGTCCGATACTCAGTAATGTCGGAAATTTTTCTAATTTCAATTTTGCGAATTGTTGACTCTTTAAATTGGTGGCGCCTATATTTAGTTGTATTTAGTTTACTGTTAACGCACTCCTGTCGGAGTTTAGTTAGTTGGCTCCGTTGAACGCAATGGTCACGGAACCATTTACGGGCATTCGCATTTGGCTATCTGACTTGCTTTGAAGGGTGTTACGATGGTCAGTGGTTTAGCTTGGTGCTCTCAATTGTTCAAGGGTTCAACGGCTAACAAATGTTATTTTCTATTAAACCCAGTATGGATTTTTATCTTAAATATAATATCAAACACTTGATGTATTATTAAACGCCACAAAAAGGTTTCATAGATTATTTTAATATATATGTGTAAAAGCGGGTGGTAGAACTTGTCTTTTCTTAGTTATTATATATGTATGGTATATATATAGTATCATCAGATCGGACAATATTATATTTTAATACAAAGACTGATTGCCAGCCTGAAGAATTTTCTAGGATGGATGGTGCAGAGGGGAGATTAAAAAAAGGGCCTGAAAAGTGGGTGCACCTATTAGCCTAGAAGAATGTTTTAAAGTGATAGAATACAAAATAACGGCGTATTAAACTAGTACCTATAATATAACAACTAAAGAGGTATGAATTCATTCTTTAGAGTATGGGCAAACAACCTTTTAGAATGGTGCTAAGTAAATAAAATGTTTTACAGTGAATCGCACAACGAAATACAACAAGAATAAATATAAAGTCATTACAACTAAGTTACTGCACCTATGAATTAATTTAGGCGCAATTGTTGGTTAGTTCGTTTACAAATACTTTCTGTAAATTTTAGTTCGTAACAGAAGTATTTATTCTGAACAAAAGCAAAAGAATATTTGTAACTAAAAAATAATGTAATAAATACAATACCTATATTTAAAATACAAAAGTTAAGTATTGAAGGAATCTTCTACGACAATAAGCAAATGATGAACCGAAGATTTGTGATAATTTCTTTGGAGAAGAACTTGATGTTTTATTTTCTGGTTGTTAATACCTCATACCAACGCTGCAGTTGATTTCATTCTGTACTTTGAGCATAGTCACTTTAATTAATCTAAAGAAAAGAGAAAATGTTATCTAAATCATTGAAATCGCCTTGGAAATCATATATCAGACATACATTACCTCAAATATGTCATTAAATTATTATTAAACAAGTTTCCATATTTATAATCCTTACAGTTTGCAAAATCCTTGTTTGTAGAACCGTCAGCCATATTCATCCCAAGTCCTTTTTAATCGATTCTTAACCATCAAATTAAATGGTCGGCTGTCAGATGTCAAACAATATACTGCGAATTGGTTTCATTTCGAACTCCTGTAAAGGCTAAATTTTAATTTTTAATTGTAACATATTACTTTTAATTGCATTAAAAACAGAACTATATATTTTTCCGAAACGTTCGTATATTATAGTATATTAAAGTATGAGTGGATAACAAGGTCTTTAAAACACGCGCGAGTTTTCGAGCACGACGGCGTAGCCGGAGTGCTCGAAACAGAGCAAGTGTTTAAAAGACCAGTTATCCACGAATACTTTACGCTATTTTATATTATACCTTCAACACTGGAAATAAATTACGCAATAAAAACTTAGAAATAATTTTTGTCGTGATAAATCGAGAGGGTATATTAATATTGCTACTATAGTTACGAGAATTATTTACGTTTTTGTCGCGTCCACGTCCGTTGTTGCATTCAGTCGTTTCCTTGACAACCTTTAAAGCTTGGCGAGCTTTAATCGCCTGTTTTCGCACGCTCAGGCGTGTTTTAAACGGCGATTCTGATGCAGGTATAATAAAAAAGGTTTTTAAGTTGTTAGTGTGTCGGAATACTAAAAAAAAGATCGGGAGTATTAAACAGCCCCGAAGAAGTTTCAGGGAAATTCTATCATATACTGCCCCCTTCATTAAAACAAATTAAATAAGAATAGTAGACTAGCAATTTCAAAGTCTGAATGGTGGATTGGGTGCCACTAACACTTAGACAAAGTGTATCTTCTGCAAGCTTAATTAACAGATGATTCATCCAAATTAAATTAAATTAAACTTTATCTTTAAATTAACTTTTTAACGTATGGATAAAGACATATTTTTCAAGGAACTTCAATTTTAATCAAAATCGCTCGACCATCAACAGCTACAAGTTCGTAATACACTGAAACATACAAATCAATACGGCTAACCTCAAACTGTCACTGCCAGCCTTTGCCTGGAGTTAGACGATATGAACATATGTCTTCACAAAATGCATTTTGCCAGGGACTTCCTATTAGTTTGCTGATGCTATCTCCACCGAGCGAGGTGCGATCAGACACAAGTGCACTGATTGGATCATCTACCACTTGACAGTCTAATTCGTTTTGTTGTAAAACCGAAATGTGTTTCTGCGATTTGGCAGATGATAAAGCGCTAATGGAAATAGACTTTACAATCTGATATTTTGCTGCGTAGTTTCTGTGGTGTGTGGTCACATGCCATTATGAGGATTGCAAGGAGTTTGAACTGAAATTTGCTTCTCGCATTATGTTGCTTATATGTCATCAATATAAATATGAGCATTGTTAACTTAGAGCCAAACCCATTAGCACCACCCAACAAATCGAGATTTAGTAGGTTATTTAATATTTTAACAATTGGAAAGGTATTTGAAAACTAAATTAAAACCCAAGTGTAGCTATCCATTATCACGGGAAATGAATTCAATTATTTGATTCTTATCTCAATAACGGCTGCTTTAGTATCAATTTGTCAATACTGCCCACACATTAAACTTCGTATTTTCTACGAAGTCTACTATGTTTTAAATTATGTAACGGTAAATGGTATCGCTTATAGCTGTACTTGACAAATCTAACTAATATAAAAGCTAGTGTTAACATTTGCTTGTAAATTATTGAAATGTAAACTACTTTATGCCGACTAAACCAAATTAATGTGGTATTTATTTCATAGAGCAGTACCGATGTTACTGTAAGTCAAAACATATGCAGCTCATAGACAACGATTGGATTTCTTTCGACAGATACAACTATTATACGACATTGGAAGAAGAAGGAAAACGTACGTAAAACTAATTAAATGCAATCATAATAGTTTAATGACTCAATTTAGTATACTTTTTTTAATTCCATTTATATCATAGAACAGTAGAGTGCCCATAAGTGTTTGTGGAAAATTGATGGTCTTTTCAGTTTCATGACATTTTGATTAATATAAATTTTTTATAAAGTTCAAATTTACACTTTTTTTAGTGGACCAATAAGTAGATGAGTTCAGTGCGAAGAAATTGTTCAGAGATATTGCAGGTCTCTTCACTTTTCTTTGCAGTTAAGTAGAAACATTTAAACTGCTAGCTTGCTCATTTGAATATCCCGAAAGAAACAATATTGTTACATACAACATTTCAACGAAAATCTAAACACAAAATGACCAGAGAAATGCTCTCCAGGAATGAAAAGTCTGTAACAGACTAGAGATTATAACACACGAAACAATAGGAAGTGATCGTTACTTGGTAACAGGTACAATATCAGTACTAAGTATGTCATCGGCAAAGTACTATTACCACCGAAGAGACATTTGAAATCAAAGAAACGAAGACATTTAAAGCAAGTATAAGGAAAAATTGGAATGCGGGAAGACTTCCAGGATTTAGAACAACTGTATATAAGGTTCAATAATGTTATATTAGAACCAGTGGAGGAGTGTTGCAAGAAAGTTAGAGAAAAACTACTAGGAAACAAACTGTATGGTGGACGCAAGAAATTAAGAAAAAGGTTAGCGAACAGAAAAAGAAGTAAAAAAAATATTTGAATTCAAGTGACCAGGAGGACTATAGCAAACATAAGAAGCAGAGGGTTGTGGTAAAAATTGGAAAGAATTCCGACAAAAATTAGAAGACAGCACGGTAACAATAACCAGAAGTTATTCTTTTGGGAAATAAAAAACCTAAGAAATCAATAAACAGGAGTCGGGTAAAGGTATTTCTGATTAAAAAAAAGATCACTGATGTGTCCATTATAAGGAGATGGTGAGAATATTTCAAAGATATATTGGACTCAAACGAGGACTCTAGTGACATGACATCTCTATGAAGTAACTACAAGAGCAAGGTAACAAGAAACACTGAAGACAGAATAACAAAAGAAGAAGAATTTAGTCAATAGGACGAGTGAAGTCAGGAAATGCGAAGGGCACGATGGTATATAACCGGAGGTAATAAAATCAATGGGAGTTGATATGAGGTGTGGCACCGTCAACAATCGCGTGCGTTCGCGCTCCATATTTTATAATAGTAGTTTATTTATCTAGAACGAAAAGTGGCATTTTAAAGACGAGAAAGTTGTTTACGTCCGAGGCGTCAGCCAAGGACGGAATTACTTGCGAGGATCTTTAAAAACACTTTTCGTTCGTGGTAAATACAACGGTTTATTTCATACTGCAAGTTTAATGAATTTTAAATAAAAAGTTGTAAATCATTCCAAATTTCATGTCAACAACTGACGTATAATTTTAAAGTACTTGAACTTTAAAAGTTTACTTTAAAGTACTAGGACTTTAATGTTCCATTTTTTGTACAATAAATAAGTTTTAAAGTACTTGAACTTTAAAATTTTACTTTAAAGTACTAGGATTTTAATGTTCAATTTTTTGTACCATAAATAATCCGAAAAATGTCATTTTTGACATCAGTATGAAATAAAGTGTTTTTTAGAGGCGTTACACTATGGGAAGCAAGGAAAGACGAGCAGAGTGATTGGAGAACGGGGAGCGAGTGTTAGTGCGGACAATTACGGGTGATTAGTGACTAAAAAACATGGATTAACATCGAGGATTGATAGTGAGGTTAAGGAGGCCAGCTGTGAGAAGGATTGGAGAAAAACAAATGAGTAATCAAAAAACGCGGAATACAGTTTAGGCAACATAGAAAACTACCTAAATAGGAAGAGGGATAGTAAAGAAAAGGAAGGGGAGGAGCAATCAGAAGCACACATTTACAAACGAAGTAAACAAACGCAGAGATCCCCAGAAGAAAACATTGAGACAAAAACAACAGATAAAAACAGCGAAGAGGAAAACGTGGACATAATTCTCAATAAATTGGAAGGCATGAAGAAGGATATGAAAGTAATAAGAAGCTAGGTCAAAAACACAAGGAAAGAGTTAACAGTAAATTATGGAGCAATTAAGAAATATGGAGAAGAATTGAGGAAAATCAAAGAAGATCAAATTAAGAAGGACGTACAGTGGGAAAAAGCAAAAACGGAACTACATAAAAAAGTGCATAATCTCCAGGATAAATTAGAAAAACAAGAGGACAGGAAGAGAAACAACATAGCAATAAAAGGACTAGAGTTAGGAAATACCGAAAGGCCCGAAGCCAAGATACATAATTTCATGCAGCAAAATATACAAGTGAAGATAAATGTACGGAAGACGTCTACAATCGTCCACGTAGAATCTTTTTAAAAAAACTCACAATTATGAAGAACTAATCAAAGCAAGGGAAGACTAAGATTTTTATAGATAACGACCTAACGAAGCAGGAACGATACACAGTTTGAGTGGACGGAAGAAGATGGAGGTCTCATAAAAAAAGAAGAGGAACCAACCCCAAAAACTAAAGGAGAAGCAAGAAGAAGTGGCCAAGGTTACGAACACGGCGATGGAAATGAAAAAGAAGAGGAAAGAAAATACGAACTAATATAGAAAAAGCAAGCGAAGTGAAATAAAGAAAGGAACAGAGACAGATGAGAAAACAACAAAAGATGTTAAATGTGGAAACATGGAACATGAGAGGAATCAATAAAGAAAGGGCACTAAAGAACATCATAGATGAAATAATAGTATATTACTCTACAAGTTGAGAAAAGTGATGTTTTTTTGAACAAGTATGGCGTGTTTGAGTACGAGCATTAGCGAGTATTTAAACGGCCATACGAGTCCAGAAAAACCACTTTTCTAACGTGTTGAGTATACTATTTTATCGCATTTCATAAGGAATGTAAAATATTAAATTTTTACATACAAGTGACACTAACTGTCAAAACATAACCAAGATGAGCATAACTCATTCCTATGTACTAAAGCACCATAAGCAGCTTCAGTTGATGTTATGCTTTTGGCAGTACTGAAGTATGTCGTTGGTGACACTAAATCTGTGTCAATTTCGAGGTTAGCAGATTAGGTTTTGCGTCAGTCTATGTCAAAACTGACGCAAAACCTAACCTACTAACATCTAATTTGACATAGAATTACAGTATCACTAACATCACACTTCAGTATTGCTAAATGTAAAACGAATCGCCGTTGTTAGGGATAAAAGTGTTGCTAATGATAAAAATACCACATTTATTATCGATTTTGAATGAAGAAATTTAGTACATTTCCAAATGAAATGCGATAAAAAAAAGTATGGAATAGATATACTGGTGACCCAGCAAACCAACATTAAACAAGAAAAAATCACCACTATCAAGAACTATATGTAGTTTAATGGAGGAAGAGACTAAAATAAACTGGGAACAAGCTTCATTGTGAAAGAGGACTTAAAAGGTTCAATAGTGGTCTATAGGGGGATAAATTAATGATAAGATGAGCTTGATTAGGATTAAAAAAAGGTATAAAAAATTACAATAGTAAACATCCATGCACCAACCGAGGAAGCAGATGATGGGAGAAAGGTGCCAGAAAATCCCTAGCTTCAACATAAAAATAGTGTTAGGTGACATGAACGCCAAACTAGGAAAAAAAGGTAGAAATGTACGAATAACACGCACAGCCTCCATGAAGCAACAAATAATAATAGCCAAAGAGTCATAAATTTTGCAGCAGAGAAATAAATATACTGAAGACCACATCTTTAGCAAAAACGAACATATACAAAAGAACGTGGACAAGCCCGGATGTACGAACAATAAACCAGATTGATCACCTGGTAATTGAGAGGATACATGCGAATTGCATACAAACATTTAGAACTTACAGAGGGACCGATACTGATTCGAACCACTTCTTGGTAATGGCAAAAATCGAACAACTAATCCTTAGATTAGCAAGCAGTAAAAACATTGGAAAAAGGCGATGCAATATAAAAACCCTCAAAACGAAAAAACAAGAAATAAATACTCTCAAACAATTCCAGAACAACCCAGAGACTCACCCACGGAGATTTCAATACAAGACGAATAGGGAGCAATAGACAGAATGGTGAAACAAATAGCAATGCAGGAACTACGGAAAATAATGCAAACTAAAAGAAACAACTGGTTCGATTCAGATTGTGAGAAGCTATTATAAGAGAGGAAAAAAGCAAGAGAAAAAATGATACAAGAACAGAACCCGGAAACGACGGAAAAGTTTAAAGAAGCAAAGAGAAATGTTTACTCAATTTTCTGTAGAAAGGAAGATAGAGGGGATAGAAGAAAACCACGCCAAGAACGAAACTAGTAAATTTTATAGAATCTTTAAAATAGAAAGAAAAGGGTACCAGCCCAGACCAATGGTGTTTAGAAATGAAGAAGGGAAACTGGTAGCAGAAGAACAGGAAGTATTGAAACTATTGATGGCATCTTATAGTAAGATTTTAACTAGTCAAGAGACGAGGAGAAGGACCCGGAAGATTTAAATGGACCAAAAGGGGGAGAAGTTAAAGA
Source organism: Agriotes lineatus (assembly GCA_940337035.1). Taxonomy (NCBI): domain Eukaryota; kingdom Metazoa; phylum Arthropoda; class Insecta; order Coleoptera; family Elateridae; genus Agriotes; species Agriotes lineatus. Next base: position 63,725 of record CALNHX010006935.1, read on the forward strand.
ACCTACATTAGAAAAATTAAAAATGGTTATGGATGCATTGAAAAATAATAAAACTCCAGGGTCGGAGAACCTGCAAGCCGAGCTTTTTAAATATGGAGGAATAACTTTAACAAAAAAAAATCCACGTACTGATAGTAAGGGTGTGGACGAGTAAAATAATGCCAAATGAGTGGTTGCTCTCTGTCATATAACCGATACATAAGAAGTTAATTAAACAACCAAAAATGAAAAACCATCGACTGGTCTCCTTGCTCAAGGTGGTGTATAAAATTTTGGCGAGCATCATTAACCAGAGACTACAAGAACAGACAGAGAAGAAAATAGGCGATTATTAAGCAGGATTTAGGCAGATCAGTCATCGACCAGATATTTGCTCTGAGCCAAATCCAAGAAAAGTTTGAGAAAAACATACATACACAGTATACGTATTCTTAGACGTGAGACAAGCTTATGACAAAATCAAAAGGATAGATATATTTAAAGCAATGTCTGAACTGGAGTACCCGAGAGAATTAATAGACTTAGTTAGAATAAAAAAAACTAACACCCGAAACAAATCCAAGTTTAATGGGAACCTATCAGATCAGTTTTTAAGTTACGTAGGACTAAAGTAAGTGGGTCCAATGTCAACCATATTATTCAACATCATCTTAGAGAAAATAATGAGATAAAGCAAAATAGAAACGAAAGGGGACATCTTTAGAAGGTCTTACCAATGCCTTGCGTATGCAGATGGCCTCACGATATTTACCAGAACGAGGGAAGAACTCAAGCGTCTAATAAAAAGAATAGAAATACATGGTAATGGGAAAAACGAAACAACAAGTGCAGAATTTGTTAGGAAATATCGAGACAAAAAATTAAGTGCATGACGCAAACCATTCCTATATTCCTAGGAGCCTTTATTGGTTTTTAACCCAGGCAGGTAGCTGGCCTTACCAAACGTAAAATAGAGTGGGAAGAATACGTTGAAAGAATGGACGATAACAGAATGGCCAAACAATGCAAAAACTGTATACCATACGGAAAAAGACCTCCTGGAAGACCACCTAAAAGATGGAAGCAGAGCTGGTTCTCGTCGTCAGCGGAGTAAAGAGAGGCAAGACAAACAGGACATAGTCCTAGTCGGAAGAAGAAGAAGAAGAAGAAGCAAACCATTGCAATAATCTAGAAAGACGTATTTCAGCGGGCTCAAGAAGTGTGTGTGCTTTCTGAAACTTACTAAGTGACAAAGACATTTCGCGATAGCTTAAAGTGAAACTGTATAAAACTATAATCAGACCAATAACATCTTTTGCGAGAACTTTTAAAGGTATCAAAGAAAACGAGGAGTGGAGAAAACGGGCAAACAATGAAGTACCGGATATGTACAAGGAGCCTAACATAGGTAGTGTAATAAAACAAAATAGACTTAGGTGGGTTGAACATTTAATCCGACTGGATTAAGACAGGCAAAGATATATAATACTTCAACAAGAACCGGGAGAAGTGAACAGAGGAAGGCATAATAGTGTCAGAAACGCTAGCTAGAAACCGGAAGGAATGGAGAAAAACAATTCAAGCTATGGTCCTATAGGTAAGAACGATTAAGAAGCCTTGTAAAAAAACAACTAGATGCAGCACAACATGGCTTTCACCCTAGAAGGAGTACTTAAGATCTAGTATTCACTCTACGACAAATATCTGAAAATGCAGTGCAATATAATCAGAAAGTATATATCTGCTTCCTTGACCTAGTAAAATCTTTCGACACAAACCACGAAATGTGAAATAGAAGGTACTAGAGAAGAAAAATGTGAATTCTGAACTTATTACTACAATCCGCAGTTTATACAGTACATGTAGTAATTATATCCATGCAAACCATAACAATTCTTCCAGCTGCACAGTTAGATAAGAAGGTACGTTGAGTTCATTCCTATTTATACTAGTGATGGACCATATAATAAAACAATGTAAACCGAGGATAAAAGAACTCAAATGAGACTATACCACCGGCTCCAGCATAATTACATATCCGAATTAGCCTTTGTAGACGATTTGGCTACTTTCAGATAATCAAGAGTACCTATAAAAAGCCTGAAGGAATGGAACTCCGCCTTTCTAAACAGAAATATAAGAAGAGACACAAAAAAATCTACGCTTGTAGCTAGAATGAAAAACAACAATTAGCGTTATAGCTGGGTAACGACGGGTGGGAGCAAGTAGAGAAATTTAAATACGTATTTCTAATATCAGACAACGTAATACTAGAATCGGATATAAATAATAGTGTAAAGGCCGAAAATAGACTATATTACGCAATTAATAAGAGTTTTGTAAGCAAAGAAAAGTATATCAGTCCACCAAAATCAAAGTGTACAGCGCAGTGTATGTACCAACCTTAACTTACGATTGCGAAGCCTCTAATTTAAGCTGAAGGTATAAAAGTCGGTTACAAGCGGCGGAAATGTATCATCTTAGAATAATAGCTGAAAAAATAGGCTATAAGAAGAGAAGTGGGAGTAATACCCTTAAAGAAAAATTTGTTTAAAACCGCAACTGAGTTGGTTCGGTCATCTCTCACGAACGAATGAGGGAAGACTCCCCAAAAGAACCTGGAAGCCTTAACTGTCATGCACGAACCTGAGGTAGACTACGTAAAAGTTGGGATGAAGGCACTACGCAGACCATGGAAGAAAGGCAAGTGATTTGGATAGAAGCCAAGCAGATAAGAAAAGACAGAAACACGTGGAGAAAGTTTCAATGCGACAACCTCGACACCTGGGTAGACATAAGAGGTCGAAATTAAGTAAGTAAATAAATTTTTGGTGAAATTAAAACTTACACGTTGTTTTAGTAGACCAACAAGTAAATGAGTTTAGTGCAAAGAAATTGTCTAGTGACATTGCAGGTCTCTTCACTTTTCTTTGTAATTAAGTGGCAACATTTAAACTTGCTCATTTGAATGTCGTTCAAGAACAACTGGTGATCATTCACCAGCTTTTATCATCGACGAAAGGTACGCAGTCTCTCCATTTTAGTAAAGATCAAATAGCTTAACTAAGAGGGTATCAGTAAATTTCTGCAATCTAATTAAATCAAGTTTTGTAGTCAAAGTTACTTTTATTATTGTTTTTCAAAATATTCGCTCTTAAACTCTTCTATTCATGATATAACCCGAATGGCCACAAAATTAAAATTATACAAAACCATAAAGTTAGCGGTATTAGCCCAGAGTCTGCATATAAACTTGCAATTAGACAAGCAGTGAATGCATATTTAATAGCACGGTTATGGATAGCATTTAGAAGTATCAATCTACTGCAGAAGCGTATGGTATGCTACATATCCATAGTCGATTCTGGAGACTATGACTTTTATGTAGGAATAGAAACACTTCCCGGTCTGAGCCCAAGTTGGTATGGGCTAAACTCATCATAATATTAAGAACACTCTTGCACGAACAGACTACTTTATCAGTATGTTTTCCAAGTGAGTTTTTTATCCAAGAAAACTTCCAGCAATTTAAATGTGTTTACATTTTCTATTTTCTGTTCTGCTAATCTGAATTTGGAGATGCCTGTGCAGGTGGATCTATTTCTGCAAAAGTGCATCCATTTAGTTTTCGTTGTAGATGTAGACAGATTGCTTCTAAATAGCGCTTGTGACAGTTGGTGAAAGCTACCTTGCAAGGTTGTTTGAATAACCTCATTTAAATTACTAACTTTGAACATGAATAGCAACATAGATTTGCTAATGGAAGAAAGAACTAAAAATAAAGTAGTACTTAGTGAGATACCTCCATATTATCAAGAAAATCTGTAAAAGGCTATACTCAGCAATTTTTTCGCAAGCGGAAGCTCTGGCACGAAATATTTTTAAAATCAAAAGCAACTGGGGGTAAAAATATCTTAACATTCCTAGTACTACTGAAACAATAAAGGGACACACTTGGTAATGCAAATTACGTCAATTTGCAAAAAAGTATTGCAGACGGGATTCGTTTTCAGCGCGTGCTGGAAGGATTTCAACAGGAAGCAAATAAGCCGTTCGTAACGCGCCCTTCGATCCCATCCTGTCACGGAGCTGTACCTCGGGTCGCCCCGACCATTATATTCAACAAACTTATTGTTGCCTATTTTTGGTTGTTTACATCGCTTATCCTGTATCTGTCGCGTCCCAATTTTGTCAAGGCTAAAGCTAAATATTATTTTTATTTATTCTTCAGTTAAAGCAGACATCGACTCAATTTTATTTTTTAAATTTGCTCAACCTGTATATATTTGACTCGGTTTCAAGTGAACATTTAATGCGCTTGCAAAATATCGTCTTCCTCCAAGAAATAGTTTTTGAGATATACCGGCAACAGGCAAACTGGCTCCGTAGGGTCTGGGTTCAAACAGCAGTGACTTCAACGCCCACAAAAATCTTGTGCAATTCCCCAAACCGGCTTTGGCAACTGCAGGGAGTTAAAGCCTGAATCTCCTCAAAAAGGAGAAACCGGTTCTTCTGCAGTGTGCAGTTTGTTGTAAAGTCACTATCAGTACATAATAAATTGTTCATTAAAGTTAGAGCTAACAACAATTTATTAGATTATTTGTATTTGTCCGTGGTAATTGTTTTGTATGAAAAAATACAGACACTCTATACATTGTACATAAACATAACTAGAAGTCTTACCAAAAGAAGAAAATTATTGCAATCACGAGGTATTGTAACAATATTAAACATTACTATTCTGTAAATTATTGGATTAATGGACAGGCATACGCACATTACATTTAAGTCGGTTGGTTGTGATGATGATGTAGGCCAGCTTTTCTTGTGTGAAAAATAGTCATTCACACTATCTTAAAGTCGGTTGAAGGTGGCTACTTTTTTCACGAAATGAACATGATTGAATTGATTCAACTATTCTTTCTTCTTCTTTAGTTTTCTGAAATTCCTTATTTTCAAAGTGGAAGTTGCCTCTTTTTTAGTCGATTGGTTTGATTTTTTCTTCGTTTTGCGATGTCCATCTAGCATCGAAGACTAGACTTGGTGACTATGCTCGAGATGGAATCTTTCCTGGCGTTTCCTCGGGGTTCATTCCCCTTTCACCTAAATGTTGGTTAGTCGTTTTAAGCGTTTGTATTCTGAGGAGTGCTCCCAAGCTTCTCGTGTGTTTTTGTGAGTTGGTTCGGTTTTAAGATTTCTAATTCCCCAACGGTGTCATATCTATGGATTTATAGCGTGCGTTCGCTTGAAAACATTTTTTCTTTTTAGTTTGACTGGTTGATTGGGTGCGTTGTAGACTCGCTTTGTATGTACCTATAGGAGCCGTTAAGGATATTTCTCTTTTCTTTGCTCATTCGTATTGTTTGAAGTAGCTTCTCTTCTCCATTATGGCATTTGCTTCGATTGCTTCTCTTCCGTCATGCCTATGACTTCCTTCCGCTATTTTTCCATTTACACTCCATTGTCTGCACTATTTGATTCGAGGTCGATTCTGACTTAGTTTGTTCTCTTTTTCTCTTCGGTTTCTTTATCACTTCTTTTCGTTTCTTTTTTTATCCCGCCTAACCCAGACTTTACTGTGGTTTAAGTGGGGTGAGGTAATCTATTACATTATATTTTTGATGCTTCAGAACTCGAGAACGGCGGAAAATTATTTGGTGTCTGGGCGTTCCTCGACGTCCTATGTATACATAGTAGTACTAGCTTTTTTTCAAAAATGAACGGTTTACAGCAAATACTTATATTTTATTCGCAAAAGATTATCAATAGTTTAAACCACCTAAACTAATATACTAAAATGTTGGAGCAAAAACATGTAAATAGTAATAACACTAATAATAATATTGTTCCGTTCACAGGACTCGCCTTTTTTGTTTCTTTGCCTATCGTTCTCCCCCTGGTGATTTTATTCTTTCTGCTTCCATAAAGATTCAAATAGTATCCACTTACAGTTTACTTTTAATTAGTTCACGACGAATATCTTACCACTCCACGTTTTGTTTGTGTTTTAAAATAGTTATTCCAACTGAATCAAGAAGTGTTTATCTTCTGCAAAAATACTAATGCTTTGTCATCTTTAGAAACAGTTTCTTTTATGAAATCTCCAATAGAATTACATTTTCACTTTTTTATGGAAGTAATTGTTAGTCTAGGCAAAACGACATCGAGCAAATTATTACAATAATTAAATGATGTTACAATATTAAGATTAATTTATTGTTAAGTTATACATGAGATATAGCGATCGGAGGCTGAACAAGAATTGGGTTATTCATGTACTCCACGCTCTCAGTTTCAGCTGAATCACCATGACGCTATACAGTGTGGAAGTAAAATTCACAAGCACAATAGGTGCAGCTTTCTAGCATTTGTTATTTTTGACTGCTTAACACTTATTATGTATATAAAAAATATGCACGTACATCTAGGGCTAAAATATTCAAATCTACATAGTAATTTTGAAAACGATTAACTGTCATATATTTTGAGATAAAGCCAAAAACAGCACTTACCATATATTTTTCAGCCTTAGGCGATTTCCAAAATACCCGCAGTATGGATAGGAACCTTTGCAGGTACCTAAATGGCGGAAAGCTCGTAACTCAACGAAGCGTCCCAAATACGGCGTTCAATACCGCTCATCACAGCGTATCATTACAATTACCGACTTGACGGATACTAAATTGAGACATCAATTAGTCGGCTGGTTGCAAAGGGAACACAAATGGCGGCTGATTATAAAGTGTTGGGGTTTACAGTTAAATTTTGCGGTTCATTTGGAGTTTCACAATATGCAATCAAGGGGCAGTTCACTGGCAGATTGGTTTTAAGCGTGTAATTTCATTACACTTTAATTTTGCATTGGTACACATTTCCACCTACTAAGCGAATGTGGGTGGCTATTCTGAACTGAGGAGATGAAAAACCATTTATGTTAAATACTTATTTTGTGGTTATGTACAGATAGTGCAGCAATGTCGGTAATATCAGTTTTCCGGTCTAAATATTCACAGTATAGAATTTTCATTCCCATTAATATTATATTATCACATCCATCGAAAAAACACATATATGCATATTGTATGCTTCCTAGACTTATATAAAACGATATCTAAACTAACCAGAGGACGCATTAGGTTGAAATACATTCAACCAACAATCTATTTCTAGAAAGAAATCCTGATTACTCGCAGTTTAAACTCGAAAATAACATATTTTTCTAAAATTTCCAATTTTTTATTGTTGTTTTTTTCGAATTCGTTATACCATTAATATTTATTTCTTTAAATTGAACTCCAAAGGCTTATCTAATCTGTTTTTTCTAACTCAATTAATTTTAAGATTTTACTATCTTTATGACCACATAAAATATGTATTTTGTTCTGCATAAAGTGCCAAGCATCCACTGTTACTTAGTTCCTAATTGCCCTTCTCAAGCTTTAAGGACGATTTTATCGAAAATTTTCAACGGCCTACTTGTTATATAATTATCTAGTCACACAATTTTATAATTTTTCGTAATTCGTCATTTTCACATTAGCTCACTGTATATAAAATTGCAAATAAGTCTATAAAAATATATTTCATAACATATATGTAATATTTTATTTTGGGCGAGTTCGAAGACCAAGTAATATAGGCAACCCATTTAACGCTATTGACAATCATGTTTCCAAATTTAATCTGACAGTAGCAGTGGTGTGCCTAATATTAAAGTTGGAAAATTAACACAACGGCACAATACAAAGCTACACCACCAACATCAATGCTTAACAATCGGTGCTTGCATACAGCGTTAAAACATTAAATGCATTAGATCCGTAAACGTCACTAGTATGTGGTATTTATTCATTTACGATATCTGTGTATAAAAATGTGGAATATGGCGACTGCTTTATGCTACATGTACATTAAATCCTTAATTTCCGTGAAGAAAATAAATAATTTCCAGTACGGATAAAGTATTGTTGAATTAAATTCTTCCTCAAATATCATTAAAATTGTTTCCAATTGTAATTGATTCAAGCTCGTCGTAGATTGCAATTTTATATAATTCTGCAAAAACAACTGTGCTAAAAATGTCTTTTACTTGAGAGTTTTAAATTGCGACGCTCGAGCAGTAATTAAATTTATTATTGTGATTAAGGAATACACTATGACTTGAAACCCAATCAAAAGAGGATGGAAAACTTAATAACTATGAAAATGACTATTAGAAAACGTTAACATGAAAGCCTGAAGTTTGGTTTATCGTACTATAAGCAATGCAGTAAGCAAAATCGTGTATGACAACTACGTAGTTTAATGTTTAAGTAAAATATACTACAAGTAAGTTAATATTTTTAAGAACTCTTAAGTTATCCTATTAAAATAGATTTAATGTTTTACTTCGGTATATTGTGTGTTATGCATCGACATGTATGAAGTTTTGGCGATATTTAATTACTAATATAAATGAATATTAAAAATATGTGATACCAATAGAAATATTGGCATTAACTTAGAAAAAGATTTACAGGTTATGACGTTCAAAATGGTTAACCCTTACTAGGGTGGACCACGATCAAGCTGCAGCTTTAAATGCCATAGTAGACAAAAATCCCAGCCAGGAAAAATTAACCAAAATATAAAGGAAAAGAGACTTCCAGTCAAGGGTCTCCTTTACAATCTTAATCTTAGAAACAAAAGTGATCTGCAAAGATCCTTTTTTAAATTTTGATCAATTAATCTTAACTTGTCAACCCGAAATATGTTAAATGCAATTAAATACCACTATAGATGAATAGTTTAACTATAAATTATTAATACATAAATATTTATAAAATATTCCATGAACAAATAGTATACGATTTCATATAGAGCACAAAAAATAGCTTTCATTTACAGCGCCCGGAATTGATTAGGCAAAGCATATAGCGCCCCAATGGAAATGAGCGTCACCTGGTATCTAAACACTGTGAAATCAAATATTCAGTAACATTTTTAGCACGACGAGGTCTCATTGAATAAACGCAATAAAAAAAAATCTATTTACGGCATTCCACTACAAGAACTTTGCTCGACTGCCAGATAGCGCGCGTATACTAGTGAGAGTGACCGTTTAATGAGGCAACATGTGAGTGTTTATTAAATACAAAATTACAACGCAATAAAATATACAGCAAAGAACTTCCATAAAAACACAATTAAACAAGTTGAATAAAATGCTATACCACGTACGTAGAAATGCAGAAGAGGTCGCCATGGAGCTTCAGCCAGTCCGTTGTTACCAGGTGGTAAAGTTTTTCCGAGCATGCAATGTGTGGTCGAGCAGAGAGAAGATACCAATGGCTGCATCATTATTCGAAGATTATTGAAAGATCGTCAAGTACCTATAACCTGAAGAATATCCACTAAAACATTAAACTACGTGAAGGTAGGGCGATAAACCAGTTCCATACCTAAAATTTCTCATGGCCAAAAGGTGGATTTACTTCCAAAATATCATTAAATCCTTAATTGGCCACTGAAGTGCAGAGAGTAAAAACCAAAACGCCATTTTTGCACATGATTGCTGGCGATTTTCTAGGTAACTCCGCTTTCTAGACGTTTATCAAAAGAAGCTCTAAAAATTCGTCTTACGGCATCGGAACTAAAGTGAAGATTCAAAACAAAATTTGTACCGCAAAAATAGCTCCATCTTAAGTTATTCCTAAGTTTTTAATAAGAGAAATGCCAATTGTAAACCCCAACATTATCTATTCTATTTAGGTAATTCATATATCCCATTTCAAAAGCATAAGCGTACGTAATCTAACATATGCAATAAGGCTGGTTACTGTAAAAGCGAAAATGGGAGAAAATATTTTAGGAACAGAATTGATGAACCTCATTTTCACTTACTAAACAAAGTACATTTGTAATTTGTAACGACGATTTCATATTTACTCAGTGCAATAAAATCGAACATTGTTTTATTTTTATTGCAATATCAAGTGTTGAAGAGAAAATGTAAAAAGCCAGAATATTTAACCAATTGAAAAACTATTAATACACTTCTATTTATGTAAAATAAAAAAAAGTGCTTAATGCTTATACAGTGTGTTTCGCTTCTCATCTTCAGACCCCTGTATGATTCTTCCTTATTTATTTTCTGCTCTATTTCAAATGTTTGTACGTTATTCTACTCTTTACAAAAGTTATTTCTACAATTTTTAACAGTTTTACCATAAAAAGTCAATTTTCAAAAATTTAAAATCGTTAGATCTATCTTTATCGTAAGAAGTATTAGAAAAAAGTTGCACAAAAATAGTATAAATCCAAATTATCATTGAAAATATATTTTTAATATTATTATTACGATTTCAGAGAATTAATGGTTCACTTCTCACATTTACACCCCTATATCTTCCTTATTTATTTTCAAATTTTGTCAATTACACTACCCTTTAAAAGGGTTATTTTATATTTTTTTAAATAAGAAAAAAACCCGTACCCTTCTGCAACAATAGGTAAATACAAACATTTAATCGATATAAGTTATTAAAAACAGCTGCTTACAATCACAAAAAAGGATAGTATAATTGTCCAAAATTTGAAATTAATCAGAAAACAAATAAGGACGATATAAGAATGTGAACATCAGAAGTGAATTTGCGATTTTTGATTCTGAGGATATCGAATAACGTTTTCGGTAAAACCGGGCCTACTATGATTTTTCTATATCTCCTATCTATTTTTGATCGTAGTAAGTTAGTGATTTGCAGTAAAATTATTTAAAAATTGCAAAAATAACTGCTTTAAAGAGTAGTATACTTCAGTAAAGTTTGAAATCGATCAGAAAATAAATAAGGAAGATAGAGGGGTGTGAAGGTGAGAAGTGAAACATACTGTATATAAACGTATGTTGTGCCTACGTTTGCCAAGTTTTTATAGTCACGAATCGGGCTCACTTCAGGAGCATCAGAATTGATTCATCCGTCGCCGTCGTCACCCTCACCTTCATAATGCAACGATACGCCTGTGTATTACTTTGTATTTCATTGACTGGGCGATTAATTGGGCTGACTAAAAATCAGGTATCCTCTGGAAGCATAGCTTCTAATGTTATTGTCTGCGATGGTATGAGTCATTTTTTAACCTAATGCAAAAAATCCAATGGTGTAAAAATATAATTTAAAATACCTAAAATACAAAAGCTTAAGTCAGCTAAAACAGCTCCTTATCTATTTACTAGGTTTAGTGCGTTGATCATAGAAAGAAAATCTTGAAAGCTTGATTTCTCAGATTGCTACTTTTTGACTAATACCGTTTTCCCCCACCCACCACCGAATATATCAATAAATTTTTTTTAAAAATCAGAGCCAATCATTACAATACTGCACTGAAGAGATTTGTGCACTTCTCATAAGCAATCTTCAATTTTTCAGATTTGTCCATTATAAACAAATGTTTATTTTATGTTTCTTTATTATCCTAAAATAACAATTCCTTGATTTATTAATAATTAGTAACTTTTACAATTACTATCCCCTACTTTAGTTTAGAATAGATGGAAGGAATCATACCATTTCTAATGCATATTGGAAGTATACTGGAAAAAATAACGTCTGCAGTTTGGCATTGTTGCTATTAGCACATTAGCGAAGTGGTAAACGTTATGTAGCAATTCATCATCTGTAATTTTTTATGTCTTTGAGGAATAGAAACGGTAAATGTTATGCCATGCTGCACATGTTAAGAGTGATGATGTTGGCTTCCAACAAGTCCTAAAAAGGTAGGTAAGTATCCTGACCACATTATTCTGGGCTTCTAAAATATTGAAAGGTTTGATTGGTGGCATAATGCAGAACTTCACTCTCAGGCAAGTCGTTTAAATGATGTCATATTTAGAAAAACAATAGTCACGTATCGGTCCACCTATATTAAAAATGTTTATGTATTATATTTTCCTCCCTCCATTAGTGTTTGTAAATTTATATTATATTTAAATAAATTTTTGAAATTTGTACCTAATTTATTCAAAATTTACGAGCAAAGAATGCGGAATTCTAGGTTGTTTACAGTTTGTTTTGAGCATAAAAAGTCGTAAAACTGTTTTTTAACTTACATTGAAAAGTCTCTATTTAGTGTATGTATGCGAGAATCCCAAAAGCTTCTTGTATTAGTATACTTTTAATTTTACGTATTGTTATATATTTTTATTCTACGACTTCCAAATAAAAGCTCTACTTAGTGAAACATTCTATTTTAATTTCAATGTTGCGATTACTAGAGAGACACTTAAAAATGTGAAATTGCAAAATTAGTCTCAACGAAAATATAATGTAGAAAAGTGTTATCCATAAAATGTAAGAATTGACAATTATAACTCTGCTATTAGAAAAACGCTGCGCATATAATAAACCCATGTTGGTCAACAATAGTTCAGAAGATTAGTCGAAGAGAGAAGTTATACAACACCTACTGCTTATGCTAAAATATTCACATTTTAGTGAATGTTTTAGCTTTGGTTTATAAATTCCAGCTAATAAAAAAACGTTTAAATAGTTACTTTAATCAAACGGCGTAGATTGAATCCTCTTCAATAAATAGAACTTGTTTTAATCAAATATACCATTAAAAAATACTTGAGCAACAAAACAATAATTACTGGTGGTGCAGTTAAAATAAACGTTTTAACACCGCAGTGACAAACACTTTGGGTAAATAAAAAAAAAAACGATATACTCGTAGGTTAGTTAATAAATTAAAGTTAGCAAAAGACATTTAAAATGCTGCTGTAGTTAAAAGCTTGAACAATACAGGCCAAACAATTGCTTTCAATAAATGGAAATTGTCTCAATCATATATTTCATTAAGGGCTGAAGACAAAAGCAACAACGCAATTTATAAGAATTATTGGTGGCACAGTTTGTTGGAGGTTTAAAGATTGTTGGCGATCTAGATAAAATAATGCAGTACTGAGATTATGCGAACGTGCGGTGAATTCAAATTGCGGCTTGATTGATCAGCTCTTCGCAATGTAAAGAGATGGCACAGCCCCTCTAAACCATAAAAGGGTGCATTGACTGCCAGCTCGTCCTGATATGATTAAATCGTGTACGCATACAGTACCGTAAATCTAGTTCTGGAGGTGTGGTGATTTCAGAAACGAGATTTTCTTTAGTAAAATATATAAATCCGCTGATAAAATTACCTCTTTGGATTTAATTAATTTCGTTCTATCAATTCAATCAGTCGCGTCCCATACCAGTTGAGCAGGAGGGTAGTTCGATGTCCTGCGCGAAGTTCGGCAGGTTTCCCCGTGATTACTTTGTGCATAGCTCCGGTTGAGGTTCTATTTAGTTATTCGTACCCTACAGCGCGATAAAGCTGCATAGAACTCGGTTGATTAAGGGAGACTGGATATTTAAAATAAGGGCTGCCAGGAGAGCCAGAATAGATCTGATCCGATCAGCATATCCCAGTTAGTGTGAAACAACGCCCTGGGGGTTCGCACATACGGGCGTTCTTCCCCGCCAAGTATAAGGGCGACAACGGCATGTCGAGGAATAATGCAGGATTAATAAAGGGACAATGTTGGTGCACCGAAATTCAATTAACCGTAAAATTCTCCTTAATTTATCCTGTATGCCGGACGGATATCTAAATTTTTATGATCCAATTTTCTTTTGTATTCACTTACTGGAGCAATTAATGTGTTTTCTCTCTTACAATACAATCAGTTCCAAAAGTACAGACCTACTCTACCTACAAATTAATGCACACATTGGATTCTAAATTTTTAAATGTATAGTATTACATTGTGTATAAAGTTACAGCAAATGTTAGAGTACTGGTAATATGTTATGTTTGTGTTACGTATATATCGCTTGACTAAATGGATTCTTTTTAAAATTAAATTTACATATGTTTGCTTCGATTCCAGTTCAAGCGTCGATTCCATCAAGGAAGATTCCCTTGCTTTGTATGAAATCAGTAGTGTACAGCATTTTTCTAATTTTCATCACTGACCAAATGCAACCAGTCTATATCTTTCTTAAATGTACTAGAAATTCTGAAAATTACCTCTTTGGAGGTGCTAGATCCGATGAAATTTCGGGATGTTCAATGACGTCCAATGAACTTTTTTAACCAATGCCTTGGTTTCCATCAAACAGGGAGGGTCAGCGTTATCATGGTGGAGCAAAACATCCCTTGGAAAATATCTGTGTCGCTATGTTCATATGGCTGGCTTCAATATTTCCTTAAATTAACTTATTTTTCCTCATCATGTAATCTTCTACAATTATTTCTTTCATCACTCAAGCAGCAGGCCAACATTACCTTTCCAGCTGATGCACTAGCTTTACTTCTTTTTCGGTTTTGGAGGTAATGAATGATGGCACTGAAGTACATTGTTAGCTACTCTTTGCATCCATGAAATACTTACAAGTAATATCTGTCCTGTACAGGTACATTCCGAAAACATGGATATATTCTTAGCTGTATTGAAGTGTTTGAGCGGAAGGTCAAGCTTTCACATCTGTGAAAATTTAACATCTAATCATACGTATCATAAGTTCTATACTGAGGTCCGATCGTGTGTAAAATGTTTTCATACCCATGAATGTTTTTCTGGCCTGCAATAACACATAAAATGCTTATTAAACGTGGGTGTGAGGCAGAGATGTATTTTATCTACTCTACTGTATAGTCTGCATTCCGAACAAATATTCTGAAAAGCCTTAGAAAACTCAGAAGACGAAATGAAAGTAAGTGGCAGAGAGCTCAACAACTTAAGGTATTCGCACTATACTGTAATTGTCGGCGTCAGTTCGGAAACCTTACAAGTCCTAATGGAACATATTACAGCGGCAAGCGATAGTGTCGAAGTAAAAATTAATACAATAAAAGTAGACACAAGTCAACATAAGTGCGTACAATAAACATATTGAACAAGTAGACAAATTGAATCCAGATCTGGAGAGAAAAACAAGAATAGAGTCAGCTAGAACCATGTTCATGAAAGTCAGAAATGAATTATGTAAGAACAGCCTGAATTTAGAAGTAAGATACAGATTTGTGGAGTGATGTATCCATTTAGTATTGCTCTACGACGAAACTTGGAGACTGTAAATCAATTCTATGAATAATTTGAAAGCCTTCGAAATGTGAATATATCGAAGAACTCACAGAATATCATGGGTAGATCATGTTGTATGTATTATCGTTAACCTCGTTTTACCTTGCGGTGTAAAGGCTGGTGCTTTATGTGCTTGCATCTGGCGGTACAATGCTCAGCTTGCCCCGGATTCGGGATACAAAGTTGGAGAGCGCCTTTTGTGCTTGTACAGCAGCCATTGTGTGAAGTGTGCGTTATGTTGATGTGTTGACCTTGTTACTCTATCTCTTAGGTCTGTTGATCTGAGTAAGCACAGTTAATTTGGTGCCCAACTGTGAATGGCCTCACCGAGCCCGATTCCAATCGCCAAGGCCGCGGAAAAATTCCGGCCCCCGCGGGATTCGAACCGAGGACTTGCTTATTAGCAAGCCTAGCGCCTACTCAACTGCTTACGCGGCTTCACTGGTAGATCATGTTACAAACAACAAAGTTCTCAGAAGCTAAAACAGAGGCAGAGATTTGTTGAACACAATAAAAACACTTCTTATATTGGACATGTCACAAGAAACAATAAATATCACTTACTAAAACTGATTATGGAAGGAAAACTAGTAGGTCGACGCCGTCTAAATAATATAAAAGATCGGACAAGCCTAACTCCTACACACTCCTCAGAGTGACACAAGACCGTGTATAATTTGCCACAATTGTTGCCAACCATCAATAATCTAGACGGCATCTAATGAAGACGGACAATGATGTTATAAGAGCCAAACTCTTGCTTTCTTCGGTTGATATTACGTTAAGGATTTCTAAGAAATTTTATCGCAACCGGTGACTTTTTCACTTTCTTCTGCTCTTGTGGCGTAGATTACCTCACCTTTGGTAATTTCTGTGCCTTTTCATTTATTCTGTTGCCTGTCGGTGGTGGAACATTAGGTCTATCGTCTTTGTAAAGCCCATCTTCCATCTCTTGGTAACGAGTCTTAGGATTATTTTGTTGTTGCCTTCTACTTAATACACTTAATCTATCATATCTTCCACCTGTTTAAGTACATTGAAGGATTTTCTTGTAGCTTTTCTCCAGTGTTCTTTTGCATCTACACGTTTTTTCCTAGTAATACTATTTATTCATCTGTAGTCATGCGACAAACCAGTTTGAGGACTGAAAACTGAGAAGGAGAGAAGTTTGGTTTTACATTTCGTTTCTTCGATCATAAGGTCAAAATTTCTAGTAAATTCATACATTCTACATACTAACCTTAAACAGAGCCTTTCCGCAATTCAAAACCTAAATTCTGTCAGCATAGTTGAATTATAAATGAATTAACAAATAACGCAATACTATTTCAAAGCTTTTAGTAAATGTAGCTTTACGTAGATATAGGTACCTATAAAGTTGAACTTCAATAGCATTTTCTAATGCAGCTATCTATTATGTTTTTCAATGTTTGGAGAATAGCGTACCTATTATAACATCGTTTCTATTTTATTCCAGCTATAATTAGTGTTATCTACAACATTGGCTTTCTAGTGAGCAACGTGATGACGGTTAATCTTAGTACTGATCAATAACGTTTTTAACAGTTTTCTACAGGAGTGAGCAAAACCTTGTTAATTTTTTAGGTGTTGTAGTTAGGTTCTCTGAGTGAAATGATAAATGTTCGTCCTTTCACCTTCTCACCCTACGGCGCTTAAAATATTTTTCAACTAAATTACATGTATATTTAGCAGCAAGCACTAACGATCCTAACATTTAAATTAGCAGTACATTTATCAAAAATTATTCAGAATGCCAACTATTACTTTTTTATAACAATGTATTGCTCTGGAGCTAAACTGATAGGTAAATACCGAATCTGTATAATAATGGAACAGTAGTAGCAGTACTATGGAAGTTTTTCTGTAACTTTGTACATATTCGCAAGGATATGATTATTACCCTTAGTTTTTGAAACTGTGTTTAGTATAATACAACCTAGAATACCTATTGTACTCGGCATTCTTTGCATGGCTCTATTTAGTCACTCAACGATTAATATTGGTATTATCTCTTAGGAGTAAAAGTGCTTTATTTCCATACATAAAGATTGAGTTTTTTCCAATGGCATATAAAAACATTAATGACTTACGAATATAGTGCGCTATAGAAGTTCTATCATTTTTTTCTACTCCCGCATGTATATATTCTGTTTTCTTCACAATCTACAGAATGGATATGTAGGCAATTGTAGTTAACTGAACGTATATGATTTCATATCCACACAAGGGTGGATATGAAATACACCAATCACAAACCACGTTAGTCGTGATTACCTAGGCAACTTTCATTAATTGTTTGTTTTGCAATGGGCACGCCCTGCTGTGCCCTGTTTGTGGCAAACGTGATTTTGTTGTAAGATATCTTATTAATTAGCGTTGAATAAATTTTCTTTTAATTTTC
>CALNHX010006936.1:0-47326 GCA_940337035.1 Agriotes lineatus
ATGTTTGTCACCATAGAAGGTTACAGTCTAAAACCTATTTTTTAAGGCACCGCATAACAAGGTCGGACTTGGTCCGAACTTACCTTATTTCCTCAAACTGAATAGTGTTTTTCTTTTTAAGAGCACTGTATGTTTCCACCTTGACACACAGTAAATAGCATATCAAATGAAGAACAAGTAGACTATCAAACATATATTCAGTTCAACTGTACTCCGCTAACAGGGCTCAAGTTACAGGAGTCTCTTGGAAAAGGCAGCATAGAAGCACTTAATACATTACAGATCACATCACAGATCTTTGGAAACCATCATATTTGATACAATTGGTAAAAAACGATAGTACTCTAAAAAGCATTGATTTTAAGAACTGTACCATTAAAAATGACCTTCTTCCTAAAAATGTGCAAAGCCGTACTGCAAATGTTTTCTCTGTACGGAGTCAAATTAGTGCAGCCATTTTCTCCTCTGGTGAGCCTGTTAATACATAGAGCTCGCGCCTTCAGGTGGCGGATGAAAGAATGCCTAGTAGATAGATATACCACGTAGGATGGAAATTAAATACCTTCTGCAGACCAGTAGCTCTAGTAGAGAGTAGCAGTATCCACCAGTACTGGGCTGATGAACATGAGGATTGAACGCGAACTAGTTCATCGCCAGATTTCACAAGCATGGTTAAAATAACTTCAGTAGCTGTTAAACTGCAGTGCGGATAGGGGCTGAAAGACTGCTGTACTGTATTCTCATGAGAATTATAGATACGTCAAAGAAGACAAGTATTTTGCGTGGTTACTGGGAGTGTGAATTTGCACTGCTTGGTACCATACACAGTAAGTGCAACAAGAAAAGACTGTGCAGAAATCATTCTCGAATAGCTAGAAAGATCCAAGGCTTGCAACATCAAGGAACATTGTTATAAGAACTTAAGGACTTGAATAGTGCTACTGTAGGCGCTAAACGAAAAGAACCAGAAATTTGAAATAGGGAGGTAGAAGGTGTAAGTAATAAGCAGATTAGGTAAAAAGGAAGCACCAGGTATTTGCCAAAACAGCAGAAACATTCAAGGCTTTGAGACAAATTGGTACACGTACTATACACAAAATATGCCAACAAATCTGGTATTCCACAAAATAGAAAGAATTGACTTACACCGAGGTCATTACATTTCACAAAAAAGAGAACAAAGATGCGTATCGGCAGGGTGTGTTGAAGTAAACATTAGTTATTACACAAAATACTGAGCGCTTGCAAATGGCACTGTATAATGACCTTCTACGCACACTTTTTGATTAGCGCCGAATTCTTCTAAACAACGCGCCGAACCGGCAGCCAAAGCATGCAGTCCGCGAAAACATAAATAGTACAGTACCATAGCTTAGCTTCACCTGCGACATGGCTCCAGCTGGGAACCAGATGAGTGTCCCAAGACTACGAAACAGTGAAAAAGGAGCTCGAAGCGTCGGCCTTGGTGATGTTCCGCAGTTTCCTCTCTAGGAGAAACGATGCAACCGGAATAATCGACAAGGCACGCCGGATCACATGTAGAATTAACCACGGATAAACCACTCTCCATTTGATCACCCACAACAGGGGTTATATCGGCCCACGGCTCATTTAAGAAGGGGAAACGCCTGGATTTCGACGGGACACGCACAAACAAGTATCACACACGGTCCTGCGACCAACTCGCTCGAAGTCTCGGAACCCACTCAAAATAACGGAAATTCACTTTTTGGAAACCTAATTTAACGGAAGGCTGCCCGCCCTCACGGCACAAGCCGCAGGGGGACGGCAAAAAACCCTACTCCAAGAACTGCGTGCAGTTACACCCAAGGTTCGTGACCTAATACCACTGGAGCGACGCTGCAGCCAAGAAGACACGGGAAGGGGTGCTCGTTTGCGCTAAAACACCAACCGATCTATAATCAACTATGCATCAGCCAGACGAAAGCGAGATAAACATCCATCCTCTCTCTCGCACCTATTGCCGTTGTTTGTTAAATTCATGCCAGAAGCACGCCTAAAAGCAAGTCGTAGACGGATCGGTAATTTGTAACAACGGATAAATTCAAGCGGGATAATACGAACAACCCATATACAAGTGGGGTCGTAATTTAGAAAATACGCTAATAGCCGTACGTTCGTACAATTTAAAAATGTCCTGACTCGCAAACATTTCGTCCAACCTATCAAACATCTTAGCGATTCTAAAACTGGCACTGTTCGGATTGAAGATAATTATTTCTGAACCTGTGAAGTCACGAAGGGTGTCAGGCAATGTTGTATACTTTCTCCTATGCTGTTCAACATATACAACTTACAAGGTAGACGGAACATAATACATGCAGGGCGCCATAAAGTTTTCAACAGCTTCATCTACTTAGACACTTTTATTAATAATGATTATAGTTTTGACCCTGAAATACGTTCAGAGAAAAATCCAACTGAAGAAGGAAGCGTGGAAGATTATCAACTCGCTGGATTGACCCCACAAAACAGTTCTGCAAACAAATATCGAAATGTGCAGTACGAGAAACAAATAACAGGACTCGATGGTAAACAGCAATAAAAAGAATAGACTGTCATAATCACCATACGCCTTTCAAGACGTTAAGTAGATATGAAGGAAGAAATGTTATAATAACGACCAACTTGCAATAAAATGACTGAAGATTACCACCGACCTTGTGTTTTCCATTGCTATTTCATCTTAACTGTCCGGAACTTGTCTTAAATTTAAACAATAGGCGCTCTAAACAGTCATTATTTAATTTTAATTTTAAACTCTCATTTAATAGCCTTTTACTGACACTTTTCATGGGTTTGGACTTTCTACAAATAGCACCGTTCATCTACAACTGTTTTAAATCAATTTTTATTTCTTATTTATGTTTACTTTATAGATGACAACGAAAAAGGTGTAAAATAAAATGGAGTTAGTATCGGCTTACAATCTTTGTTAAAATAAGATACCGATAGTCTTCCGGTCCTACTTTTAAAACTAATACCAGTTCTCAACCTTACTGGACCATTTTACATTGAAGCATTTTCAAACTCGCCATGTTGCTTAAATAACTATTACCATAGATTGTTTCCTTAATGTAGGTACTCTACGACAGATTGTATTGACACTTCTTAATACTGCAATATTACAGAACATCTCTCAAAGTAATTTTATGAAATAGCAGACTGCATTAAAATAAATTTAACCTATAAATTTCACTACGTAGTAAGTAAGACAAATCGATATCCAGCCACTAGCTTAAGTGTTATGTATGAGGTGTCCGAGGGAATAAAAAGAAATTACTCTTTTAGCCGCTAAGATTGATTAAACTCGAAATAGGCCGAGAAAAACAAATTAGGAGTTCGAGCAGTATGGAAGCTATCCCCGCCGTTCAAACAAAAACTTAGTGATTTAATAGAAAACACTTGCCTTGCGCGCCCACAATTTACTATCAAATTAATAGCTTATATCGCTAAGAAAAAAGCCATTTGGTAGCTATAGGCATTTTAGTTTGAAGTTGTTCTTGATGTGTCTTTTTTGTATTTATCTGTATAAAATGGAGATGTTAACTGAAGTGGTCAAACAATAGAGCTTTAAGAACTAGCATTTGAATATTTTTTAACCTACTATTCTTGAACTAGAATACATGGAAACGTAGACCCGTGAATAAGCAAGTTATGGGACTAATAAATAGTGATCAAGTAGTTTGAACTGAAATGTCGTTAGGTCAACTTTAAATTGTGTTTTAAGCGAATTAAAACTAACTAATTGGGTTCATCTGTATATCATACTCACATGTATTAGATACCAGCCATAATTACACTCTTTTAATAGATCAATCTACACCAATTTATCAGTAAATATACTTTACCCCAATTTAAGCAAAAAGGTTTGTACAGCATGTGTCCGAAAATACTCCGTTTTCAATGTATAGGTCGTTAAAACTTCCAGAAAAACGATATCTTTTTCTCATGCACTTTGTTGTCGCGCAAAGTCGTGGTAAAACGACTTTGAGAGAACTGTTTTAGTACCGTATAATTGAAAAGGGTACATTATCGAACTTCATAAACTTAAATTCAGTTAATATCCTTGAACGTTTTTTATGAACAGCAACCACCAAAACCAAATATAGAGAATCCTATAATTGCTCCGGTACCGAAAGCTTTAATTTATTCGTTATCCTACACAGAGTGGTTGGTTTAAGCAAAAAAGTATGTATAACGTGTGTTGGCAACAATGCTTTACTTTCAATATACGGAACATTGAAGGTTTTTATTTTTTTTAATTCCAAACTATTGAAAATATTGTAACCAAATTTGGTATACAATATACCTGGATTAAGCTCTTCAATTCCTGACAATTCGAAGCTCGACCAGTAATCAGTGGCCGAAGTATGGGTAATGAGAAACAACAGAAAGAAATGGTATAGCCAGGGTTGTCCAACTTCAAGGGACCCAAGGGCCACTGTAAAAAATGTATTGGTTACGAGGGCCGCATCTTAAAATGTGTCGTATTCGACTTTGTGAGTGATTTGTAATAAATATAAAACGTGTATATTTTAATACTAATTTTTATTTATTCAAGAAGCTTAGGTTACATTACAAAAAGCACTGAAACATAAAAGAGATATAGTACAGGATGTTCCCTGAGGTAACCGACAAACTTACACCGTATGTTCTAGAAGTGATTCTAAACAAAAAAAAATCCTATTCACTTTAAGTTATACCTTTCCGTTCTTGAGATACTGACAAAATGAAAAAATACATCAATTAATGTAAATTTACGTATAGAGATGTGACGTTTCACCCACTTACTAAAGGCGTCAAAGATTTACCATTCCGGTTAAGCTCAAATCGGAGAAATATGTTCACTCAAATATATATTCGATTAGGTAAAACACCAGATAATTACCAAAACAAATATAATGTTTTAGCTAGTCACAATTATTAATTAAAAATAAATCTGAGTTGTACATTATTTAAAGTTAACATGTTTTTCTGGAACGGTGTTTGGTTTCGTGGGTCGAGCTGCAACCCAATACACCGGCGAGTGTTGCGGGTCCCTATTGGTAGTCCGCCGGTACGCACGCCGATTCTTCGGGAAATGGGCTGAGTGAATCTTTTGTTCCTGCAAACTTGACCTTCCACTCAGCAGTGATTTTAAGCTGTAATTTTCCGGTGAATTTATCGATTTTAAGGGTTACCTGGGGCGGGCGTTAGTGCCTTAATCCTGGTGCAGAGGTTGCTGGTACCTTCGGCGTCGTTCTTGGAGCGAACGCGGTGTCAACTCATGCAGATGGAATTTATTCGCCTTAAGCCGGAAAATGATGTTGACATTCCCCCGGGCTGCGGAATCGAACGCCTTTTAATTATCAAAAAGGGGCCCTGCATGTGAGTTAATGGCGGCTACAGGACTCTAGCCGCTCACAAGCGGGGTAGAGGCTGCGATTTCTACATGTTACAGGTTTAATTATTAGTAAAATGAGGTTATGAGGAGTATTTCATCTCTCGGGGGGCCGGGATTTGCGTTTCAAAATTAGGCGGTCGGAAATGGCTTTTAAGCAGTAATCCCTGCAAGACAGTACAGCGTATTAAGACAGATTTAAAGTCTCAGGAATTCGATTTTCCAAAAAAGTTCAACAATCAAGGTAAAATTGAATTCTAGCGGTCTTGCTCTAGCGGAAAATTTGAACTTCTCGGGCTGACAGTACAACACGTCATCTCTCTTGAAGCCTGGTCTGGTAAGGGTTGGAGGCCTACTCCGTTAGACAGTTTAGCGTGTCAGACCGGAGAGCCCAGGTAGAAAAGGAGAGGACAGGATCAGGACTGGTGGACTCAAGGGGGAAAATTCGATTCGCGGGCCGCAAAAATATCCTGGCGGGCCGTATGCGGCCCGCGGGCTACGTGTTGGACAGCCCTAGTATAGACAATAGCCAAAAAAAAATGACAACTATTAGGTTCGTAAATTTTATTGAAAAAAAAGTTGCTTGTACTTGTTCGAAATATATAAAAGTTTTGCATTATTATATTATTATTATCCCACGTAATATTTTCTCCAATGTAATTTTTGAGAAAATCAAGTTTGCCGTGATAGAGTGACAGCTGTTATTAAACAAATTTGTCACTTCAAGTTTTTCTTTATACGCATTAATTGTGGTTATTCCTTTATTTGGTTTTTTGTGAAAAACTAATATCGCCATATAAAATGTTATCCACATCTAGGTAATATGTATCTGTATTGCATGTTTTTATATACATTGATCTGTACTAAAATTTCAAGGTATCTGTACGATTTGTTGAGCAAGAGATCTGAAGTTCATAACATGAATATTAGGGTCAATATACAATATTACAACATCGAATAGTTAAATTTG
Organism: Agriotes lineatus; assembly: GCA_940337035.1. Classification (NCBI taxonomy): domain Eukaryota; kingdom Metazoa; phylum Arthropoda; class Insecta; order Coleoptera; family Elateridae; genus Agriotes; species Agriotes lineatus. Next base: position 6,375 of record CALNHX010006936.1, read on the forward strand.
GAGACTGTTTTCTATATATGGCTCCCACCTTGTTGAACAAATTCTTGGATGAGTTATCTGATCAGTAGCGTTCTATTAAGGGTGCGTTGACAGAATTAGTTAATAATTCGATTTAGAATTTTATCATTTATTTGTCATTACTCATTACTTGTTATGTTATGTACTGTGTTAAATAAAATTTGTGTGGACACCATTTGCTAGTATTTGTAGAAGGGTGGAACACTGCCTTTAAAAGACCCCATCCGTTTATATACCTCTATGGTATCCAGTAATAGTATATTATACATCAAGGTAGCGAAGCGCAGTATTATAACCTGAGCGCATATTAGATACTGAGCGCGCAGCGCGAAGTATCTAAAGCGCGAAGGTTATAAGAGGATTCGCTACCGTGGTGTATATACTATTTTTTGCACTACCAAACGGCTTAATACCTAAATTCCCAACAAATTTCGAAAATATGTTAACTGTCAACCTGACAATACAGCTCGTTAAAACGTCAAAATTAAAATAGTCATATTTGGTAACTTAGCAATTTATCAGTTACCACGGTGAAAATTGTTTATTTTACTTTCTCTCCCTTGGTGGAGAAAATCAAATTCACGACCTAAAGATAGACCAATAACGGTGCGTCCTGAGACTAGTAGTGCAAAAATTGATTTATTATTATTGTTACTACTATTATTATAGAAGTAGGGCCCTAGTCTCATTGTCACCGGGTATATTTATGCACACCGATTTCCACAATCTGTTAAAGCATCTAGGCGATTATGTAAGACTGGAAATGCCAAGAATGTGCAATTGCGTAGGTGTTTACTTGGAAAGTCCACAGCGTATTAAGAGAACAATTATTACACCCATACCAGCTACAGAGGATTAAAAAATGTACGCACTGATTTTTCTCTGTAGGTGGAATTATTAGACGATGTGCCCTACAAGACCCACATGGATATGTGGTACTTAGACGGTTGCGCACCAACACATGTAGTATAGCTTTTAATCTACACTTTTGAAAATAAAATAGGTGAAACTGATTTCAACCGCCTACATTTTTGTACATGGGGCCACATAAAAGTACAGTTTATACCAAAGACAATTTACGCAAAGAATATGTGAAACAACAATAACATGTTCGAAATCAGCCAGCAATTTTCTAAAGAGTTCGTGAAAACTGGATTCGCAGAAAGGCAAAATCGACATTTCGAAGAGTTACTGTGAAATGTTATTAAAGGGTATTGCAGTCCATTCGCTTTAGTTATCAATTGTCAAACATGACATTTATTGTTGTCAATGTATGTTATGGATAATAATTTTCAATTTGTTGACATGGCAGTATGTAAAATCAAAAATAAACAAAATATGACGTTTCCCAAAATCTAACAGCAAGATTTGTGCTCAATGATCTTGTCACAGTTATTGTAGCCCTTTTGTTGAAAATATAGTTTCTAGTTGTTATTTTTCAATCTAATAACATAACCTACAAATAATTTTGACACTAGCAATTTTTAGGGACAAGGGGTACAACCCCTTAGATGCTATAAAGAATCCTTTATCTAATAGACGTGTCTGTCTGGGACGCTGTTTTGTCCGGGACGCTGTTTTGTCCGGGACGCTGTTTTGTCCGGGACGCTGTTTCAGCAGCCAAACCGTAAGAGATAGAGAAAAAAGTTATTAAAGTTATATGTTTGGAATGGTCATGTCAGGTCAGGAACCGAATTTCAGTCACGTGACACTTCCGGTTTTCGAGAAATCACAAAAAGACCGTTTTTCAAATAGAACGCGTATTAAATAAAAACTGGTTCGGCCGCCAAACGTAGCTGCGACCCTCTGCGCCTTAAATCCTCGATCGGTTAGGCAACCACTTTGACACCTTCCAGGTCTGGGTGGTTGCCTAACCGATCGAGGTTTGAAGGCGCGTTAAATGAGACATTTGTCTCACTGGACTGCTAGTTATTTATATTTTTATATTGACAATATTGATATCTAAAATGGATGACCTATAAATCATCTCGTTCTAAGTCGCTTGGCTACGGCTTTGGGCGACCACCTGAAATGAACTCGTTTGTTAACCCCTCCCTTAGTTACGTTAAGTTTGAACAAGACATGTCGTGCGCCTTAACACTTAAATAATTATTTGCCTTTTTTATCCCCTAGCTAACTCAGTGCATACATGAAACGATCGCAATCTCTCGGTTCACGGCTTATCATTATCTGCCAAAACAAGAATCTAGTTTCCCCTGAAGTGTTGTCGAACTGAAACTGACTTCAAAGAATGCACAACAAATTTGTTTATATCAATCTAATGTCTTCAAACCACAAGTTAAACGTATAAAAAACAAAATAAATAAAAGGAAGTAAGATTAAAGCCTCAAACAAGCTACGTGCGATATAGTTTGAGGCTACCCACATGTACGTTTAAACGTATCTAACACACATACAACATCAATAAAACATTATTGAAATAATAGTGTTTTTTTAAAGGAATGCAAATTTCAAAATGTCTTTATCCAGTTTTAGCTTCACGCTTAACGTGCTTGGATATATTCAAATCGATTTACACACCTTTTATTCGCTAACGGAGCACATTCTTTCTCGCTTGTAAAACATTCTACCTGGAACTGACTGTTGTGTACCTTTGGATTCAGTTCGTCTTCGGTACCATCATTGACTCTGGACGGTACAACACGTGATACTGGGATTCCCACACCAACTGCTCCTTGAGACCGCGATTGCTGCTTAACTATCGACTTACGGTCATCTAATGTCACGGCTTCGAAACGAATAAACTTTTGGGTACGACGTGAATTAGCATCTGCAAACGGACGCTTTGAATGCACCTTTAAATATTGCACAAATGGTATACTTACGTGTACACTACGTAGATTTCATTTTCGTATTCCCAAACGTTTCTTTACGAAACTTTAACTTTACGTGCAGTAATTATTGCTACTGCTTCTATACCTTAGTTTGCCTTGGGACAAATTCGCGCACTATATGTTGAACGTGCATAAACAAATACCGCTAACTTGGGAAAAGGCCCGCGCTATAATGCCGTAGTTCTTCCTGGAATTACCTCAAGTTAAAACTCTCTGCAGGCTTTAATTCGCACTTAACGCTGCACTCAAGAATTCCGTTTCACAATGCGTTTATTATACACTACCGGCTTAGCAAACATTTATAATTGTGTCAGTTTCTATACGGATAGGGCCATAATTATATATAACAGCAATGAGATAACATGAATAACAAAATAGAATGCTTGAGTAAGAAAGAGATGGCCATACGAAAAAATTATTTTAGTAGGCATGTTTAGTTGACAAATGTCATAATTAAATTAAGTGTCAAGCCTTCTCGAATATTTGCTACTATGTTTATCTCTTTCTTACTCAAGCAATACGAGTTATTTTCTTGTTCATGTTATCTCATTGCTGTTATATATAATTGTGGCCCCATCGGTATATTAACTCGACCTGTTTTCCAATTATATGACATGTCTTTCCAAATAGTGAAGGATTTCTGGATTTGCGTAAAAACTCTACGTACACGTTAATTTATAACATCACACTATTGGGCATTAAGTATCCAAAATCAGATACCCTACCTTCATTACCGTGTTGTTCAAAATCAGTTCAAGCTGAACTCTTGTTCGAGTTTCCTATTACATAACATTAAAGTAAGTCTTCCCAAGTCCTTTTACCGTTAAATTACGTTAAAAACGTTAAATTATGACGTCTTAATATTGAGCATAGAGTATCCCACATCAAATATCTCGCCTTATGTGTTGTGTTGTTCGGAAACAGTTCAAACTTTAACAACTATTGGTATTGAAGCACTTCTTTCTAAGTGGCTCTATCAAGGCAGTTCGCAACAACTTCATGTTGAGGAGGAACAGCAACACGGAAAGCTGAAACAGTTCAATAGTCTCAGGCATGTGGAGCTAACGTGATACGGAAGATTTACCACAATCTAAATAAGAGGCTTACTAAGAAACTTCGAAACTTAATCAGGAGCAAAGTTGATATTACTCATTCCGGAAGCAAAGGTCGTGTACAAAGCCATAGTTCTGATACTACTCTGCACTTCACCTCCGAAGTTAATTTATGAGGCGCTAATGCAAGCACTGTCTTTAGAGGTAGACAAATACAACTGCATGTACCCAACTTCTCATCATGATCACTTGTCATTTGTTATTCAAATAAATTAGTGCAGCCTCAAACATTTAAAACACCTTCTAGAAATTATATTAAACTAAAATTTGATTTATTAAAACGCGTGCCGTTCTAACTTAAATTACTTTTTAAAGGCTCCAATCTTATATTACCAGCAGATAGGGGGCAGACAAAGGCTGCTTGATTAAAGGAAATGTAAGAAACTTCCATCCAATTTGCGAATGAGCTGCGCTGTCCAAAAACACACCTCGCATCAAATCAGTAATTTTAGTAAGGTAGTCGTGGTCGGCAGGAATCAATAGCTATTACGTACATAAAAGCTTTTTGGGTGTTTTTAAAACGATCTTTGGTTGCGGGCACTTTCATTGCTTGCTGATTCCGAGTTAATTTGAAGCGTAATAAGAGACAAATTAAAACGAGGCAATTAAAAGCTGTCTGCATTATTGGAGCACCGAGCGTCCGAATATTCCGTCTAATTGTTCGATTTAAAACGCAACGCAATTAAAATTGAAATTTTAAACACTGCATTACTGAAGACGAAGGCAGGGTATACAGTTCTCTGTATTTTTTATTATTGAGGAGAAAAGTAGCAATGGCAATCATTATCTTCGACATAATTGACAGGTGAGTAAAAGTTATGTCAAGTTGTGCGCTCGTAGTCGAACAATACACTCCTTATGTCCTGGTTTCTGCAATTTTTAGATGAGCCCATTGCTTAGCTAGCTCGGCTGTTTCTGGGATTTTGGATAAAGAGTTGAATCAACCCCAAATTCCTTATATGCAAAACAAACTTGAGACCCAGCGAAACAGTTTAACCACCAATTATTATTATATAAATTATTACAACAGATTGAACTAACAAATAGTATGTGGAGATTGTGCAATCACATAAAGATTGGTCAAACTAAAGGCGCCGGGAATCGACTAAGCGAAGTAGAAACCTCTTTGAGATGAGCATCACCTAGCACTCGAGAAAAAAATTTAATAAAATAATCCGCAGATTTTCTTACGCGAGAAGTTTCATAAAGTATCACCAGTCAGAAAAAAGGTCTTATTTATCGCATTCCAAAGCAAGCACTGCTCAGTCGCCAGATATGGGACATATATCAGAAGGGCTACCGGGGTGCTATCTTTCACAAATAGAAAATACTGCATCAATCCTGAAAATACACTAATCAAATGAAATAAGTAAATAATTGATGATTGTTTACTAGTTGTAATTTACCAACCAAGTAAAATTGATAAACAACCATCTCTTTTACAACGAAGTTTGAAAGCTACAGTAAGTTACCTCCAGAACGAATGCGATTCGACAATCTATGCGGTTTCAATCGCAGGGGAAAGCGCAAGAGTGGTGGTGCAACCCCTATTACGAAATTTTTTAAAATAAAATAACGTTGACCTGCATGCGCTAAGCACATGCGACGGAGGGGTCACAATTGAGCCGAGCCAGAACGGATCCGTATTACCAAATGGTATTTTTCTCACTGTGTGATGTGCAGCTCAACAGACTTGGAACACCAATGGACGGCTCTTCCAACAATCGAAGAGTTGTGGTAGATTGTGAAGAATATCTGGGGGGGGGGGGGGGGGGTATTTGGAAGAAGTACTAAAATAATCCAATAAAACGCCAGATTACATGAAGGGAAGTTTTAGATAGCTCCCAGGATATAAGCTCTGAAAACCATTAACCCAAATGTAGCTGAAAGGGAAAGACACCGGAATGAACGACCACAAGAATGCCATCCGAAAATAGAAAATCGCAAGAAATTAGATAGAGGAAATATGCGGTTATCAGAATTACAGTAATATCAAACATAATTACTTGCTCGGCACCAAAACAGTCGAGCAAATACAGAACTAACCATGCTATAAAAGATGGGTGAACCCGAATAATGACCTACTCTACAAAGTCCAACCAACCATCCAAAAAGGAAAATTAATAAAATACTTGTATGAGGGAGGAACCTTTTGGGCTTCCTCTACACTTACACACAGCATGCTCAACTAAGGCTGATGAGGTCATTATTTTTGTAATTAGGTTGTACAAACCGATAAATGACTTCGCATATTCTCAATATTAAAAAATTCAAAACCGTTGGAAGACCAACTTAATATATTGGTTAATTTCTTCAAAGATATTTAGTAGAAGGTGACCATAGGGTTCAGACTAAAAGGCATAATTTGTACAGAAACTGTATTACATAATAAATTACAATACGACGACTTTAACGTATTCAAATGCTTTCTGATGTACGAAGACAAGGAAAGTACACAGAACAGTGGATTTAGAAGTAAAAATTAATTGTGTAACCTTTCACAATTTCAGCAATTTTTAATTTTATGCTCAAAATCAAGTTTGATTATTTTACGTTATTAATTACTTTTCTCGGATAACTCTGGTCCAAGGTTATCAACGGCTGGAACAAGAGAGTCGAGTCGAGATTATACAGGTGTTTATTTTGTTTAACAAAGTTTCAAAAATAAAAGACGGGTTTTAAAATTATTTACAAATAAATAAACAAAATATCGTTCGTCCTGGGATCCTCTATGGCGCCGACGGACTATAGGGGCAAAGGGCGGCGTTCTCCAGTGGTGGATATCGAATGTCCCCCTGGTCTGAGATTCGAATGGCTGTGAACAGACCAAAATTAAATAATTGCGTTTCCGCTCGTCGATCCCGGGCTTCTCCAAATTTTAGGGTTGATAAGACAAAAGCTGAAATGATTCTGGGGCAGTTAACAGCCACCCTCAGCCTGGAAAACATGACCGCTTGCCGCACTAGCTACATGAATTTAGAGATTTCAGAGGCCGAGAACGGCCTTCAGGCCGGGCGTTTCGTTAAGAATCGCCAGCAAAATTGGAGCTCCCCGGTACGCGCTCTATTTGCAATTCAAATATTAAGCGAGTTCGCGGCTCGCGAATCTGAACTAAATCTAGACTGTTCTACCTCAGTCTGGTGGGCGATTGTGTCGAGCTATCGGAAGAAATTATGTATTAGCAGGGTGGTTTCACGGACTACTGGACCGAGAAGATGATCAAATCTGAGCGTCACGATTGTGGCGCCGATGCGCTCCAAGATTAGTCCGGACAGGGTAGGTTTGGGCTAATCTGAGCAGCAAGATGTTGTTCTAATACGTTCTAAGATTAACAGACCAGGGTAGGTCTGGGGCTAATCTGAGCAACATGATGTTGTTCCAATGCTCTTTAAGATTAACAGGACAGGGTGTTTTTATATACAGGGTTGCTTTAAGGAAGTTTGACTAACCTAAGCAAGAGGTTTCAGGTCAGGTTTAGGGGGACTCAGGCAGTTCAACTTCTCAGGTGTAAGCTGGGAATATAACTTACATGAACTGGAAAGGACAGGTATTTCGAGACTAGAGGTGGAGCTGTTGGGCCCAAGGGCCCAAGTTAGTCCTCGGCTGAGGCTTAGGTTCTGGTCTGGATTCTGAAAGGAACGGGTTAGATCTCTCTCTGGATTGAGCGAGCATCACTCTTTTATATGCTCCATAATCTTCTTCCACGGTGCTGACGAAAAGTAGGGATGCGCCGATCGAGCGATACGGTGTAGCTTGCGCATCTCGCCGGTTTTACACCTGGGCTCTTATCGGACAATCAGCATCATCTCTGTCGGAATGCTTTCGGTTTTTCTTATCCTCCGCATGACTTCAAATGTTCGCTCGTCACGCATTCTTGTGACAGTGATAGCGCCTACAAATTGATAACTGCAATTAAAACGTTCTAAAACAATTTGGAGGCACACGGAACGTCACAATTGTACTTTTGACTTGTAACTGAAAATATTTTTATGTTTATTGCAAAAACGGAATTGAATCAGAAATATATTATTGAGAAAAACGAGAGAAATTTTCGAATTTCGGACAACCATAATTTCATTTACCTCTAAAACTAAAAAAAAGTTTAATTTCTAACGTAGAAATTTCTAATTTAAGGGGTCGAAAACATTATAGCAATAAGACCCGATGAGAGTTTTTTGCAAAAAATTACTTACAAAATTTAAGTTGTGTTGGTCTCAAGTCAACTATTCAACTATTGAATGTTTTCACAATTCACATTCAAACTTATAGTTAATACAACGTTGTGAAATATGCAGATGACGAAGTCATATACTCAGGTGGAAAGACTTCCATTTCCATATTTTTAAAAATATTTAATTATAGAACTATCCAGGTTGGATACTTTCAGAAGTTTCGAAAACAACCTCTTCCACTATAATATTATTTTACTTTTTTTAATATAAAATTTGTCACGACAATTGTTTTACACCATAAATTAACATAGAAAAGCAATATTACTTATACCGTCAATAAATGTGAATACAGGGATAAACCTTCTTCAAGAATGTGCAAAGGATACTGACGATATTTCACTTCTCCACCTATACCAATCAGCTACTACATCATTACTAGCTAATATAGATGTCATGAATATGAAACATCTCGGTATGTTGTAGTATTATGAACTCACCTGTTTTGAAAGGGTTCCATAAACATTTTAGAAAAATAAATGCTGGTACCCTTCAGAAGAAGAGTTTTTGAGCTCAAAATGTGTACTTACATTTTTCATTCAACCATAGATACTTATCTCACATTGTGTTGCAAATTTGTGGCTTTTTCTTTCTCTTACCCATGTATTTTCTGAAATGGTTTGATATTAGAAATACGCGCAATTGAATATATTTTACGTTCTTCACTTATAATGTCTATACATATATTTAGAATTAAGTTTTGAATCAGAGGTTAGTACTGGTGGTGTCTTTTATATCCCCAACTTACATACTTGCGCAAAATAAAAACTAAAGAACATACACATTCAAGTCACTTTCCAACGAAAAAGCTCATTCATTAGCGAATGCAGCTATTCTGCGTAGAACTGAACCTACTTGTAAATATATTTTAAGGCAAATTGGTATTACCTTACAGACTATAAGATAAATGGCATGTAGCAATAAAAGTTGTTGACATAGATGTGGCTAGAATGAACCAGGCTGTTAGTTACAGGGTGGTGGCGGTGGTGGCCGGCAACTCCGAAGCAGTAACGCTGACCGGCCTGAAGGCGGACACTCAGTATCAGCTGACAGTAGCTGCCGTGTGGGGCAACAAAAAGTATCGAAGCAGGCCTATAGTCTTCCGCACACTGGGTAAGTATTTATTATTGTCCGTAGCTAAGAAATAATTAAGAAAAACTAAAATAGTAGACAAGAAAAAGCACTAATGTTTACATGCTTAGTCATATTTTTTAATATTATGAGATTATAAGTATCTATACTTAGTATACCAGCAACGATCTTGTGACAATTTGACGAACAAATAAAAATTAAAATCTAAGATGGTTTTTGCAAAAGGTTTTATGTTATCTATTTACAGCTTTTTCTCATAGTGACTTACAAGTAAGTTTAAATTTTATTCTAACTTTTCTTCCGTGATGTCAAATTAGTGACTTTAGGGACTATCATTGACAATAGCTGACAATAAAAGTTTAACAGCCAGTCTTATAAAGGCCACTAATCTAAGATTAACTTTAATTCGTTGTTAAAATAAACAAAAGCGCATCAAAATTTGTTTACTAATGAATAAGATGTCATAAGCACCAACGTTTTGATGCACTTTTGTTTATTTTAACAATGAATTAAAGTTAACCTCAGATTAGTGACTTTTATAAGACCGGCCGTAAGAGTTTTTTTTGACTTCCTGTTTAAAAAAGCGTGTTGCTTACTGTCCTTACTCAGCTTCAGTGCAATAATGGGTGGATCTCAAAATCATCCGTGGAAGTAGAAAGGTAGTATAACCGACGTAATGTTATCCTGAGTATGGGGTTTTTGTTCTTCTTGAGGTGATATCTTTTGTGAAAAGGTTAGCAATCATCACATTTATTCTTATTTTTGACGTAGATATGCTAAGCAACTGCAAGGATGTGCAGCCAAAGCATTCTCTTAAGGTGTTCAACCATGACACTTTTATTGTTCCTTCGACCTCTTTCTTTCAGTCTTTCCTTCCATGATCAGCTGTAGCACGTAACACGTTTAACCTCACATGAGGCATCCGAAAGGATTAATTTTGACGTTTTATTATTTTAGTTTCTACATAGTAACGTAGATAAAAGAATACAAAACACCCAATCATGTAAACTTCGAATTCTAGTATGTAAAGGCATATGCAACATTGAGAAGTTTCTTCATTTTGATTCAGATCAAAAATAAATGGCATTGTAAACATTGTAAAACTGAGGATATATACTGAAATTATGATCAAATAGAAATTTTCTCATTGTAGCTGTACTTATATGAATTCCAAGTATCAGTGACTTTTATTGTAAATTTTAATAATAGGAGATGGCCGGAGTGCAACTTTAGACACCAAATAATTATGGCTTGGAAATCATGCCCTTGTGATGTTGAATCAGTATAATCGTAAAGATTAATCCTGATTAATACTGCTAACCGAGTAATATTTTGATGACTTAATTGCTAAACATAAACATAATTTAAAATTTAACAAAACTCCTCAGTTCGTACACATGTTTGTAGACGGATTTTGCTGGATAGTATTTTTTTGTGTTATCGGTGACGTAGGGCTTCGTGCCAACTAAAATGCTTGCCTTGTAGTTGCAGCACATTCTTGAGCTGATAACCGAACGAATTGCTTCAGCTGGTGAAGCGAAATTTAAGGAATGTTTATCAAGATTGAACAGTAATTATTAATTTCTTAAGTGTTTTGCTTGTTCGTATTTTACCTCTTTGCAGTTACCTATATTTGGTTATCTTTTCTAACATTTCTGTACAGAAGTGTCTCACTATGCCCAACAAATATTGTTAATTATGTGCCCATTAACTTTTATTCCAACTGATTTTCTTAAAATACAGTGTGGAGCTGGTTTTCAAGGGTTGACGATCGTACTAGTGACTGTATCTTGTTACTTTTTAGGATCTGTGGCATTTTTCAATAGTTGGACTATTCAGTTCTTTTTATTTCGGCTACAATTCGCCTGCCGAGAATAGAACCAGTTTGGCACAGATAATTTGAGGCGTGCAGGCACAGTTTTGTGCGTCATAAGATCGATAAACGATGGAAATTTGTGCTTTTTTCCGGTTTGTTATCGAATTTAGCTTACTCTCGTGGTCGGCATAGGATTGTAAATTTTTTGAGCAACTGAGAGAGTCGCCAAGCAATTCATGGTGTGAGATGCTGTAAGCATATTTGAGGCCTACATCTCTAGAACAAAGCTTTGGCTATGGAATGTGATTTGTGGAAGCTAAAAGCACGTGTGGTGTAAGTTATGTAGTTGCTACTTTTCACATATAGAAATAGGTAGAGCTCTGGTAAGCGATTACTTCGCTTAGAAAATTCTAGTGTAATTTTGCTTTTCGCTATAGCATTTTATTTCGAAGTAGCTGCTTTTGGAGCTCTTTGGAATGTCATATCTTCTTCTGGGCGACTTTATTTTTGAGATTGTCTGCTAGATGTAGTAAGTATTGCCGAAGATTCTGAAAATGTCTGGAGTCATTTGGACTATTCTGGTATACCCCTACCAAGCTTACAAAAGCTCCGCAAAATATGCCAACTAATTTTTGAAAGACAAAGCGTGATAATGCGTCAGGCAATAGCAAATAATCTTGATTAATCCGTTTCCAACTGACATTTGAAAATTTACGCGCGTTCTTATTTAATCGCTTTCTGAGAGTTATTGTTAATATTTTTATTAGATACTTATCGGCGTTTATACTATAGTATGGGCAGAAAGAAAATTCATTGAAGATGCCTTTGGAATTTTGAAGTCATGTGTATTATAACACTAGAAAATTGTACCTAAGCCCACTGGCATTTTATAGACAGTGGCTGATAACAGCTAATCTCGTGACGTGATCATAACCGTGGTCAAGACTTCCTGTAATATACTCAACGAAAATATTTCCAAAGCCTGAAAAAAAGAAACGGAAGATCATTTCTAACAAATGTCAATTGACAACTTTATATTTCTGGTGTTATAATACACATGACTTCAAAATTCCAAAGGCACCCTTCATGAACTTTCTTTTTGCTCATACAATACTTTCGTTGCAGTTCTTGTTGGTGTTAATATTTTATTGCTTTACTGTCTATTTGGATTTCTTGGTATTAATAACCTCACATTGTCTGCTATCGCATTCTATGTATCTTATTATTTTCTAGTTGTGAACTCTGCTTCAGTTTTATATGTATTCCTTGCGTTACTTCAGTGCTAATTAAGGTAATTCTAAATCTTGGTTAGAAAATATCTTCGCTTTTTGAGGTTATGTGTAATACCTTTTTTACGTTTTATAATGAGTAAGTAGTTAGAAATGAGTGGAAAATCGAAGAAACTTATCCTTCTGAAGCAAAAAATATTATTCCAAAGGTTGTCGAATTCTTCTATACCCAATTAGCCGCTATAACTACAGGAAAATCCATAACTGTTATAAAAGCTACAGGGAAGAAAAGTCAAACAGCTGGAAACCATTTGTTATGTACTCCAAAGAAGAGAAGAGAAACACTTCCTGCAAATTCCAATTGTTTTGAATGATTTCGATCGGGGTGTTATAAAGTGATCTGTGCATGAAGTTTAAACAGTTGACAATAAACTACTTACTTTAAAATTGTTATTCGAGCAGGCGAAGAAGAAAATAATCTGCACGGGAGAATGATAAACTTTGCGACAACAGTTATCGTTATTTGGATTTAAATACAAGAAAATCATGATAAAAGGAAGTTATTAATAGAACAAAGTGACATTGTAGTCTGGCGGTCTTGGTATCTGAGGGCGTTGATGTAGAACGAAAAGTTGTTACTTTGTTAGACGAAACTTACATTTATATATCGTTGGCAACCTGAAGAAAAATCTGGTGTATATCGAAGTGATAGGAGAGATCAAAGGTACTATAATAGTTCATGCAGATGGTTGAAATAGCTTCAGAGAGAATTACTGATTTTTACATCTAAAAGTAAATCGGGTGATATCATGACGACATGAATTTTACAAATTTTATATAGTGGCTAGAAAAACAACTTTTACCTCATTTGCCTTCAAATCACATATTTCTAATGGATGACAGTGTTGACACCATTGAAACCCTAATGCTTACTGTCAATACAAACTCGTCAGATGAAAACCTTAATAAATTGTTCTCCTTAGCATAGAATTTCGGCTTAGACCGCGTAGTATTTGTATATGAACACCCAGCATTTTCTGGCTTAATGTGCCTTGCACCTTGTAAAGTCGAGCAAAAAACCCGCACGATGGTCATGCTCTTTGGTGGCTCGTGTTGTTTGAGTATCTTGAGAACGAGGATGCTTAGGCAGATTTGGCCGTTTTGCTGTTTGTGCATCCATATTCACTAACGTTTCGCAAGACTTTGCAGCTTGCATCATCAGAGTGAAAGTCGCATGACCATCGCGCGGGTTTTTTGATCGACTTTACAAGGTGCAAGGCACATTAACCCAGAAAATGCTGAGTGTTCATATACAGATACTACGCGGTCTAAGCCGAAACTCCATGTTAAGAAGAATAATTTGAGTAACCGCGAAAGCCTCAAACAGTATATAGTAATGAATTGATCAGTATTAGAAGAAACCATTATCAAATTGTTACTTATATTTAATATAAATAGAATGTATGTATTATATAATTTTTAGGATAACTTCAGTAGCAAATTTTTGTTATTAATTATTTGCAATACTTCTAGTAATGAAAATTTACCGTTAGTGGGGTTGGAAGTCCCCATAAAATGTACAGTGACGCCTATAATTGGCCTAACGGCTGTTGGCGGAGTACGGAATAAAATAAAAAATAAAAAGAAAAAGAAATAGGTCAAAGATGATGAATACATTTCTGAAATTATTTATAATTATTCAAAAAATTGGTTATTTTGACTACACCACTAAAAACTACTTCTGGCAAAGATATAGAGAGAATTATGGTTTTTGTTTGGAGCGGTAAGTGACCAAACGTGGCCTGTTTGTGCGTTATCCACTGAACTAACCTTTCTGGCAATGGTGTGATAACTTCTGCCTGTGTAGGTTAAATTCGGCCATCGCTACGAGCTGGAAACTACTCCAGCTCATTCCTTTTGATTATATAAACCCATATTTTGATAATTGTATAGATCGAGGCTTTACCTTGCAAAATTATAATTGTTTGTTGAAGTTTATTGGTTCAGTTTTTTCTTTTTCCGATTTCACCTTGTCAGTTCTGGGTGGTTCATTAAATGAGGTGCAATTCTTGTAATGAGGAAAATATTTGATACTGTTTAAAGTTAACTTATAGAACTACATTAAATCGCTGATGGGTTAACTTAATTTTTACACTCGTGCCCAAACAGTTTAGAACCTTAATAATTTAAATGCTGCCATAATTTATTAATATATTTTTATTATTTAGTGTGGGACAAATATATGCAGGTGCCTGGATGAATTTAAATCCCTTGCAAAGAAACTTACGTTTAATTTGAAGAAGTGTAAAACGTAATCAATTAACTTGCATTATTACGTTAACTTCGTATTCTCGTAACTCGTATTCTTCCTAGTATCAGTTGCAGTAATTGCCTCCAGTACAATTTATTAAGTAACATATTGCAATATGGGCTCCCATAAAGTATGTAGATGTGGACATTTGCTTGTCAAGTGTGTTCTGTGATCTTTATGCATTTATGTGTTACTTTTTAGTGCTTATACACTTAAACGTTTTACAGTAGTTTGTGGAGTACCCCTAATTAAGATATCCTTATTTACAGCTGTTATTACCGGGACCTTATTGACTGTTTTATATATTTGTTACTCTTTGGGCTACATTTGATTTTTGGCGTCGTTTGAGTCACTTAGTTGTTGGTCATCTCAAAAATTTAGAAATTGACGTGCCGTAAAGCACATTACTAATTTTATCACCTCATAAGGCAAAATGGACTCGATCCATTCTCTTGATTTAGTCGGTGGCATGTTGCTATTTAAGATTAGTAAAAAATCACGTAACGCTACTTTTAGGTGTAAGTCTATTGTCGAAGCAACGACACCTTCTTATGTCCAATACACCTTGTGATTCTAATTTTTTCCTAGATTAAAAGTCGAAGCATGTTTCCTGTTTATTGAACCTTTCTTCTCTTAATTTCATTGATGAGTTCGATCTTTACCCATCAACTTTATTACTTCTTGATTGCTTGTATATGATGACCAGGACACATTCAACATTCTCCTGTAGCACCGTTTCGAATGCTTTAATCCTGTCTCTTATAGCGACTGTTAGTGTCCATGTCTCACAATGCTATAAAAAATTAACTACACGTAGCAGCAGTGTATCGCATTCCACTACGACCGTTGGGAGCCTATTGGAAGCGGAATAGCAGTTAACGAGGACTCTTCATAATATACAACCTTAACTTGCTCCATACCTAATTAGAATTCTAGAGGTACTTATATAGTCACAGACTGTTGATAGTATAAACTTTATACTAAACTATGCTCCAAAGGCCACCTCGGTGGTTGAGTGGGCTTGTCTGCTTAGCAACCAGGTGGAAATGGGTTCAAATCTGGCCGTATCCGAGGATTTTCTCGAAGCAGCAGTGGATTTGGACTCATTAGTTAAGTTAGATGTAAGTTGTTGTGTGTGTCGTATGTTTGCATGCGGGGGAGCGTAGTGTAAGTCGCGTGCGGCTCATTACCTCCGTTGCACTTCCCGCGAGGTATGAATGGTCCTCGACACTGAAAGGTAAAAGAGGCTATAGATTATGGATGAAACTATGCTCCATGCGATCAAACGTCTTCTCAAAATCCATAAAGCTAACGTACACATTTTTGGAAAATTCACATTTCTGTAAGCCAGTGTGAATAAAACAGTGCTTCTCTAGTTCCCATGTCTCCCCTAAAGCCAAACTACTTAGCGCTCAGGCTTCTCTGGGTGGATACAGCATACACCAAATAAATGTGTCCTAAATGCATGTGATTTAAAAACGAAAAACGATTATCCTTATGTACTAATTCTGAAAGTGACAGTAGTAAACTAGTGGATAGATGTGTACAATTAAATATGTTGTCAATGGTTGTACATGGCAGCACATTATACTTCTAGAATTTAAAAATTAAAAGCCGATACAATAACATATATCTCGGCATGTCCCACCTTTCGTTGATAACAGTTGCACATATGTGTCAAACTTATTTGAAACCAGAAATACTAATACAGTTACATAGGCCAAGTCTAGTAGCAAAAGTAGAGAGTGATTCGGTAGTTCAAATTCAAGTTGTAGTCAGCCGGTTAGTTCTTATTTACCTTTAAATATATCATTTTTCCAAAGACTTCTGATTTAGCTTTCTTAATAATATATAAAAACGTTATCACCTTCTGAAATTCTTATTTTCCAGATAGATAATCGTCACTGAACATCTCTGATTTGTACTAAAAACATTTACTGCCGCCTTTGATGGTAATTTCATATATTTACTTCTATTACACAGAATATTATAGTCAGCTGACAGGCAGAAGATAACAAATAGTAAAAATTCAAGTTAGCGTACGTAGGCACTCTTGCTCTACCTTCCTTACCAGAATGTTATTTTTCTATAGCAAAAACTGGGCGTTTCTGCTGAATACGAAAGTTTTGATTTTAAATTTACTCTTTTTTTTATTTTCCCCGGACTGTGATAGTTAGTTTTTGAAATTTTTACTACATTTCGTGATTTCTCTTACCTGTGATACAAACTAAACAGTTTTTCATATAATTGTCTAGAAATTTTATTAGAAAACCAGACACGTTAAGGGATCAAGACGCGTGAATAATTTAAATCTGTTTTGCCTAGAAACGAGGGACATCGTCTCCAGTGTAAGAGCATAATGTTAAATCAAGAGGCGAATACCCGCTCCTACCATTCAATTTGCTTTTATTGCTCGTTTTTGCTAGTCACTTCCAAACTGTTTCGCCACTACTACATCGAATTCAGGTACTTCCAAGAATTATTCATGTGTCATGCATTTTAATTCTAATAAACGATAATAATTTAATAAAAATACAAGATTCAAACCCTTTTATCAATCCGATTTGAAGAAAATATAATCAATTCATTGGAAGTTTGAAACAAATAGTCCGATTGTTGCGAATTAATAATCAGTCGGGGTAAATAAATATTGGAATATCAAGCTTTAAAAGTCGGGTCTAGCATAATTGAAAGTAATTTAATTTTATCCAAAGAATAGTTCGTGAACATATTTTCGTGACAATGTCGTCTTTCTTAATACCTGCCACCTAAATTAGTAACTAAACTGTTGCTGCATGTTTAGGAGCTGTATGATATCTATAATATAATTTTTCTTAATGTGTATCTGTGTGTCTGTGTGTCTGTGGCACAAAATAAAATCTCACGTTGCGGCTTCACAGATGTTTATATTTGTTTAGGTTTTGTTTTTGTTATCTTAGCGCTCTGTTCAGATTGACCTTTCGCGTATCCTAATTCACGTGCTCGTAGCTCGCAGTTTGCTTGTTTAATATTATTTTTCTAATCGCAACGACTGTATATGTCACAACATGTACTCAAAAATTGTGTCATAAAAAACGTTCCTTTAGGTTATAAAAAAATTTACATCTATAGTTAATTCAAATTCAAGATAGAGCAAAATCTTCAACCCAAGTTAGAAACATCAACAGTCAGTTGATTACTTATTTAATTTTATTAAAATGTAGATCATGGGATGTACGTAGTATAATATAGAGGTTATAGTTTTTGTCAAATTTGCAAAGCTTGAAATTGGAAAATTGTGCAATGTCTTCCTAAACGAAATATGCTGAATGTGATTTGAAAATACATTTACCCACTAGTTGGAAATGGCCTCCTCAAGCAAAGATTCATATTAAAAACATGACACATTGATTTTGACATTCATAAAAACAGCAACAAGGCCATGTCTCTCTGATCCGATGCCGAAACGAGACCTGATAACTCAAAAACAACACAAATGCTAGAAACGACAGAAATGGCAGTTTTCAGAAAAATAGTGAATAAGACTCCGCTAGACAAATTAAGATATACGGGGATCAGAGAAATGTGCGATATCCAACCTTTTGGGGAATTGATAAACAGTAAAAGGAACAAATGGAACCAGCACGTCAACGTAATGAACAGCACTAGAATAGTAAAGACAGCAAGATGCCGATCCTCATCCCGTAAAAGAGACGTAGGCAGACCGAGGAAACGATGAAGCGACAGTTTAACTACTTAAGAGATGGTTATTGGTTAATGAACAGACGATTATAGTCTAAAGAGATGTAGAAAACCGGTCTAGGACGTTTAGGCGCGATTCTTTAGGCGCGCATCTTTAGGCGCGCACTTTTAGGCGCGAGCGCTTTAGACGCAGACGCTATTAGGCGCCTGAACGTTTAGGCGCCGCAACTTTAGGCGCGGGGACACTTAGGCGCCACATGAAAGAAATTCACATTATTCTTGATTTTAAAACTTGTTGTTAGGTAATTATTGCAGTAATTAATGTTGAAGAAAAATTCAAACCTTCATAAACAATATGTATTTGGCGCTTTTACGAGCCTTCTTCAGTGTTAAAGTTTTACAAATTTACATATTTAATTTACATTGTATCGATTATGAAAAATGAGTTATTTACATTTTGTATATGGGTAGTTTAACGTGGTGGAATTATAGACACCATATAATTTCACTGCGTTAAACTATCCATATACAAAATGTAAATAACTTTTTGTTCATAATCGATAAAAATGTAAATTTAATATGTAAATTTGTACAACTTTACACTGAACACACTGAAGAAGGCTCGTAAAAAGCTGAATTTTTCTTCAACATTAATGGCTGCAATAATTAACTAACAAAAAATTTTAAAATCAAGAATAATGTGAATTTCTTTCATGTGGCGCCTAACTGTCCCCGCGCCTAAAGTTGCGGCGCCTAAACGTCCAGGCGCCTAATAGCGTCCGCGTCTAAAAGCTTCGCGCCTAAAAGCTCGAGCCTAGTAATGAGCGCCTAAAGGTGCGCGCCTAAACGTCCCTTTCCGGTATAAAACTAAGAAGAAGATCCCACCAAAATAATATCTTTTTCTTTAAGAATACAGAACCAGTTACATCCACTCTAACCACTCCTAACCGTTCTAGTGCCCTGTATTCGTTCGATTGGCAGTGGAAATGATTTAGTAACAACAGGTTTTGCGGAATTCCCATTACACTTAGTACGATTGCTTATTTTATTCTTTTATTCGCTTTAAGGATACAATCGTAGTCCAGCGTTACAGTAATAACGATGTATATCCATACTCAGCTGTTTCACGCTCTCATTCTTTCCAGGAAGCACTGCAGATCCTTCATTTTTCCTCAAGTAATCTTATTCGGATCCAAGTAAGCATTAAGTCCACAGTTGACTTTTATGAGTAAAAGCCTCATTTTGAATACTTCTCACGAAACTTTCTTGAGCTATTTTTAAGTCGTCAACACTAGTTTTCCATTCTTCTTTATACAGCTGTCTATAAAGCAATGACACCATATCAAAATACGAACAAATTTGTAAAAGTGAAGCTTTTTCTTCACTAATCAACAAGAGATCGACCTATTCTGAATTAGAAAACCTGCCTTGAACAATTTTCGTGATGATGTAAGCAGTTATTTGTTTTATCTCTGAACCATTGAGGCCCCTCCCATCATTTCTTTTCTGTAAACTGTGTAGATGAGTATCTTCCTGAGGGCAAGCCATAGACCCTAAAACGTGGCCCTACTGATTAGCGTCAGTCAATAGTCTTATCTCCGCCACCTTGTTACCCACGTACGTACTCCACTGTCCACTTCTTCGTACCCAAGCTAACGCAGTAATGTAATCAGACCATTTGTCGACAGGAACTACGAATACATCCATCTTCAATGTTTGTACTACCGATTAGAGGTGGGCGCGTGAGTGATAATTTACTCACGTCACTCACATTCCACGCTTGCTATAAAGACTCGCGTTTACGCACGGTCAGTTCACGGTCACGGCGTGACCCTCCACTCACAACGTAACCTGCAGCTTTTATTTGAAAATTCAAAATCAGATCGAACAGAATGTTCAAATTTAAAACCAATGAAGGACCCGCAACAGAAGTAAAAGCTCTAAATTAAA
The DNA here is from genome assembly GCA_940337035.1 of Agriotes lineatus. Taxonomy (NCBI): domain Eukaryota; kingdom Metazoa; phylum Arthropoda; class Insecta; order Coleoptera; family Elateridae; genus Agriotes; species Agriotes lineatus. Next base: position 26,668 of record CALNHX010006936.1, read on the forward strand.
ATATGTTTTGCACGTGAAATAATTTACGTGATCTGTTGCAATCAGAATAATAGACAAAAAAAGAATAGATTACAATAAGGGATAAATACTGATTTCTCGCAAAAACATTTCTTGAAACCGTCTTGAAAAACATTACTCTTAGTATCAAAAGCTGTCATTGGTATTGACGTTTTTCTTACTGATACGAGTACAAGAAGGTATAAGTTGCTGGGCAACACTTTTAATTCCTAGGTTTAAAAGTACTTACGTCGAGGAAATAAAATTAAGTTCTACTTGGTTACCTATAAACGCATACACACCATTGACTGTAGACACAACATTCACAACACAACACAGTTGCGAAGTTACATCGCTACAGACTGCCACATAAACGTACAAAGACCTCTCGCTCCAGCTCTAGATTTTCCACGTGGGTGGGCAGCGTAAGAGCGGGCACTATGCAGTCTTTTTTATTCGGTACTGAATATTTAACGTAAATCACCCCTTAGACATTTTCACTCACGTTCACCGCCCGATTTTCAAATATTACTCACGTTTACGACAGGACCCGCCATCACCCAACGTGACCCGGCAGATTTCACGCTACGGGCCCATTCCTACTACCGATCCAGTTAATGTGACCTCCACTAATCATCTTAACAATTCCAATCTGGGAATAGGGATTCGCTTCATTGGAGAAGCTCGTTCTATTTCGGCTCTATTCACTGGACTGATACATGACTAGTGTGTTGTACTCTCGGAAAGACCACCCGTGGAAACACTTTCTTCCCCAATGAATTACCGTGGTATGTATATTCGCTTTAAATCTTGCAGTTGAGCTATCTGCGTGCAAAATCACTTCATTTCGTCTACTGGCAATGGCTCGTCCCAACTAGTTTTATTTATCCAAATTTTCTGTAGAGTTATTTTAACGGAAATAATAGCTAACACTAATAGGATGGCATATATTATATATGACAAATAACAGAGTTTTTTTCTTGGTTCTTTCACATCCACGAGCAACTCCTCTGCCACTCAATCTCAATGTACTCCAAAAACTGGTACAGTATGAGTTTAGAGATCTTTCATCCCACTCATTTGGACATTTACAAACGTAAGTCCATATTGAGTTCAGGTAATAACGCAATTAGCTTTCTCAGAAACTATTGATGCTCTTTATTAAACTCTTAAGTTTGTAAGAATTTTCTTATCTAAGGAACTCACATTTTTCAAATTGAGCGTCACTAAAGCACTCACTATAAATGAACGTGTGGCTCGATACGCAATAAATTTCTGTCTTTGATCACCACTCCAGCAAAGAAAACGCATGCAGTCACGGTGTCGTTCTCAACTTCAGTCATCTGGATAGCTTTTCGAATAAATTCTTCCTTCTTTTTTATAAAGAGAAGCAAAATCTCAGAAATCAACTGCTTTTGTTCTTCAAGCAATCATTCATGGACGAAGCCTTTTCAACTTTACGGGGAGCATCAAATATTGGTTGCACAGAAATCGTCGTGATGCTCTATGTGGAAGGTAGCGAACAATTCATTAGTGGTATCTCCACTGGTACCTCCTCAGTGGAGAAAAAAGTTTGGAATGAAATTCGAATAACTTATGTTTGCAGTTTTCTTGTTTTTGACTGAAGTCGTTTCTTTCTTAGTAGGCAAAGGAGGATACTCATCAACCTAATGATGTGAAATAACATATAGCCCTCCTCCTGATTCAGCTCTTCAATAAATTTATTATTGTGTTTCTTCTGCTCCGCAGTGAACTTCACATTAGTTAGACCGCAAATAACGATTATGCTAATCGTGGCGAATTAAGTATTAATGTGGCATTCCTGTAATCAAGTAGATATAATAAATTAAAATTATAATAGAAATTCTGACTGTATTTGAATTCACTGATTCTGCTATTAACTGTCGGTTGATGAATTAATTGTAGAGGCTAGATAAGTTAGAAATAGTTTCAGAGTGTCAATTGATTTATAGGTTTTTCAACACACTCATGTTGGCAAAAATGCCTCATATATAGAAACTAGTAATTATTGATTACCTTTCATCTAAACAAATTTCCATCCTCAAGTACGCTCAGTTTGCAAACTGAGCAATGAATAATACCTTTGACATGTACATAAAACACTTATCACAGGGAATTCATCACCTTATTTATCTAGCTTGCGATGAAGTTAAAAATCGGCGAAGCCTTAGCTTCTCTTTACCATAATGGTTAAATGCATAGTCTTTTAGTTCACTTTAGAGCGTAACATAGCTATTGGATATGTCTACATTATCATATATATTAATTTAGCTGTAATTTATTTTGTAGGAAGGATATTTGTCGCAGCTACATTTAGACATTTTAAAGAAACACTATTTTATATCTCTAATCTAAACGAAAAAAATCATTATCATAGCATAGGTACATCAATGCAGCACCAATTCAGCAAAAAACAAACAAATGATCATATAATATTGCGTTAAAAAACATAAAAATTGTAAAGTTATTTCATTCTGGCTCGGGGTATTCCATTTTTCTTCATCAACGTTTGTTGCTATTTTAATAAACCGTAAATATTAATTGCAATCTCGGATTTTCTTTATACATAATACTTTTGTAAAATGTCGATGGTATAACTTTTGAATCGGTACGTAATTTGTGGTGGTACGTTTGTTAACTCCATCGTTGTGTGTATACGTTTTTGCCTCTTTGTTGCCAGCTAGCTCAGTTTGCAAGAAGAGAACTTTTATCTTTTTTTCTCAGTCAAGGTTACGGATAGTCTATGCAACAAATTTCCGAAAGTTTACATGATGTCACTCGAAACACCAAAAAATATACTCCTCTATTCAAATAAAAGCCCCAAAAATAAATTTATATTTATGCAGTATTAAAAGAAAAGCAGAAGAACTGTAATATACGCGAACATTAAACGGCATAAAGGCATATCCTATACGCAGCACATTTCACACTTTATTTATCGGAGTTTCGCAAAGTAATCCGATATTGCAGCTGCGGGCTGAAGTTTAACCTCACAAGTTGAAATAATGACGAAGTGGATCCAGATTGCCTCGCAGTTTTAATATTCGCTCAAATTCTAGAAGATCTGAAAAACACCAACCTGTTCTTCATTTAAGAATGCCAATCCATTGCTGCACACTTGGTGGCCGGCTTCTCCACGATTCCAGAATGCATTGAGCCATATGCTGCAATAGACAACATCACTTATCGCAGATGCTTGCACCTGGTATCTTAATTATCTATATTCAAGGCTCGCAGAACTGCACGGAGCCTGGTTTGAAACACCAGCTCTTCAAGCCGTAGTTTTATTTTAGATCTATGCAGTGGGTGCATCTTCGGTCTGTGGCAAAATTTGGCAGAGCCAAGGTACCAACCGCCCCTTGCTTCACCAATGAATGACTAGTCTTTGCTTTCCGCAGTCTTAAGGGCCAATTTTGCCGGTAAAAAACATTGACCGAACGAAAATTTAGCTTATTCTGCCAGATACACTCGACTTAGCGCCCAAGTTAAACCTTTTCGAATTTAAATAAACTAAATAAATAAATTTATACCTAAATATTACAAGATACATAAACGTAAAAATTGACTGTATATTGAATGATTCTTAATTACTTCTACTGAGCTGCGATGTAACCAAATGCCGTTTCACATTGTACAATGCTATAGAAAAATATATTACACAATGTATTGCTTTCTACATGTAGTTTCTACTAAAATAAAAAATTAACATGTCAAAGATACATTTGGGGACTACTGAAGTGTGGTTTATCTTGAATAATAATATAACGTTGGGCTTAGAACAACAAGAAATGAAATTTGCAACAAAATTATTATTTTCTATTTCAAATCTAGCTTACTTACAGAAAAAAATTAAACAAAGGAATATGCAGGGGTGGATCTAATTAAAGTGAATATAAAACTGCTCAAAACAATATCAAACTTTTCCAGAATACCTAGCGAATAGAAAATCAGTATTGTTGTCCGACATTAAAAAAAGGCGATAAGAAGGCTAATTATTATGGTATACTAAGGGCAGTAATAAAACTGTTTACAAGTATCATACCAAATATATGAAGTGGCGGAAGAACAAATAGATTCACAGTGCATGCGCTATTAGCTACTATGAGACAAGTATTTGGAAAATCTTTAAAGTTTGATACGACCTTATGTTTATGATTTGTGGACCTTCGGGCATTCGGTCGCGTAAGAATACGAGACATTTTAAAAATTTTGCAAGAAACACAGATACCACTTACGATTATCCAGATAATAAAAAGACTAATCACCAATAATAGAACACGACTTAGAATATATAGAGAACTAACAGAAGAAACACGACTACTATACAAATACTAGTGTTCGCCAAGAAAATAGTCTAAATCCACTCCTATTTAATTAAATAATGGAAAACATCAGAAAGAAGATTAAATAGTTGGAGACGGATATAGAACCAATAAAGGAAAATGAAATTATATCTTACGCGGATGATGCTCTTACATTAGCGGAAGGAAACGAAAATAACTTCCAAAGACATTTGTAGGCATTCCACACTGTAGCAAAAACGTAAATACTTGGGGCCGCAATTACTAGGCAGCACGTCAATAAGGGATCAGCAATCTATCTAAAACAAAGTGTGTGGAACAACTGGCATATTAATATCGAAAATAACTCAAAAATATACAAAGCACGTGTAAGGCCGATAATGAGTTATAGGGTAGAAACCAGAGCGGGAAGTGGCATAACAAAGAACACTACAAGTAACTGAAAGTTGAAAGATATGGTGAGATGGTCAAGTAAGCGGAGGCGAGAATGGAACCAGGAAGTATAGGGAATATACAACAGTAGACTAGCGCGTATTTGCAAGACCCGGTATGCCAGACGAAAAGAGAGCTAAATAAAGGTCTTTTAAAAGTTGAAACGATAGTTAACACTCGCTATTACAGGAATAAGTTGAAAATAGCAGATCTTAAAGTCTGCAGCAAAGTAAGAAGAAGAAGAAGAAGCAGAATATTCAACTTCTCACTTCAGAACTTATACCTTCCTTTGCGATTCTCTTTTCTCCATTGAGCACGTCTAGTCCGTCTAACCTACTCTTTAAAAATACGACGTGGACGCTCTAGGGTGATCACGAAAGCATATTCGGACTGTGAGAAAGGAAGTTAAATAGGAAGACCCTTAAAGGGAGCAGCGTAAATGGGAGATGGGAAAGGCGATCAAATAAATAATTTTGGACTTATAATCAACTCGAGTTATTAAAGGGCATAAATGCGCATGGATTACTGTTGGTTGCATTACAGCGCTAGTCACTTAGAACTTTTGATACCTCTTGATGAATCTCTTAGTATTCTCCTCAAAGGCGACACATCCTATTTCGTGTCGTTAATGCTATGAAATTTGTCTAGGCTTTTTAATCAATAACAGATTTAGATAAAGGAACTTGGAAATTTCATCTACGTTTTTTACTGCCACTTCCAAAAAAGGGCATTTCCCAAATTCATATCTCTCGACACCAAGTATTTCTACTTATTTTCATTAATTTTCTCCAGTTTGTGAATAAATCTTCCTATTACTCCTTGCATCTCTGCCTACTGCCTATTAACGATTAGTGGCGTCCACCGGAAGAAGGTACTGAGGACACATGTGGAAAATCATTTCTTCTCTGCTTAGATACGAATGTCTTGTTACTATCTACAATACAATATTGAACGAGAGTGGACCATAAAGCTGCTCAAATCCAACCTCATCCATTCCCACGGTACACTTGGGACCTTGAAGTCATCAGCTGCAGTCGTCTCATACTATCATATTTATGCCTAGAGTCGATAAGCGGAGCATATGTCTGCAACAAACTGGTGTTAATAGTTTTGACCTTGTACTTTTCTGAAACCAAGGTTCTGATCTATGACTAACAGTCTTTTCTGAAAACCACGTTGGTATTCCCTAATAATGTTTTCCAGTTCTACGTTTAATAGACTTTATCGGTTTCAGGACATTAAGTGTTTGTTTACATATACAAAAGTAGTCTGGTAACTAATTCATAATGGTATCTGTACGGTAGTATTCTTTTATCTTCATCGGTGGTATAATAAACTACTTACCAAATCAATTAGAGTATCTTTAAGAGATTTATTACCGCACTTAGTGTGGTAATGGATATCACCGCACGCAGTGCGGTTATAGATGATATTACAGCACTCAGTGCGGTAATATCTAGTACCGCACTCTTTTTTACAAAACAAAGAATATATTATACCAGAATTTATTGATGAAGATAAATATTGAATAATACACGTTCGCTTATGACACTTAACGTTAAAATGCTCATAATCAAACTTATATCATTAATATTTATGACCGTACATGGCTACCATTACCATACTGCAACCGATAAACTATTGAACAAACCACGGATGTTATGAATCGTAACTGTCTTAGATGTCTTACAGTTCTGGCTCTACCAGCTCCTATTTCAAAACCACATCTGCAGCAGTTATGATACTTATAACATTCCTAGATATGTTAATAGATATTAACGATACAAGTTTGATTATCAGCATCTTAACGAATTGAGTTTGATTGCCATAACGAGGCGATGAGTCGCACTATATTCATTAATAACTTGATTACACTTCTGGATTTATGTAATCAGTATAATAACACAATAACTGCAGGGTATTACAGCCTACATATGCAAAATAAAACCGATGAGAATGATTTATTCCGTTTAAGAACCATTCTAGCGTCCATCATATGGTTTGCACCAAACAGTTCAAGAGCCGACTATAACTACACCCAACAAAAACGGAGATTCAATAATCAACAATGTGTTTACAAACATAATGAACGAAAACTACAAAAGGACAGTGGAAAAAGTTCGATAAAACATCTCATTATAGACCACTGTTAAAAATGGCATCATTCAGAGAACTACAAAAGGGCCTACCACATTTACTGATCAAAAGAATATCGAAGAAAAATCGTGTCCGTTAATCAAAATCAGAAACGTCAGAGGAAATGGTGTTACAATCCCAAGCGCCGCAGGGGTCAGCTCTGGGCCCCCTACTATTTTAATATGTGTCAACGATCTGCCTGCAAACTGTACCACATGAACTACCACTGTAATCAACACCGCAAAATACATAACTGCTGAACGTATGTTTGTACTACAAAAAGCAGCAGTTCTAATATTGGAATGTTTATTATATGTGGAAAACAAAATAAACATTTACTAAGCAATCGGATAACCATTTAACTATATCAACACACAGGCAGGCGAGAACGCACTATGGCAACCGTTTTTACCTAGTTTTAAAGTTGTATAATACAATTCCCACCTTAATTAGATAAATGCCTTTACAAAAGTACAAAGGTATAATAACAAAACATATATTGAATGAGGCATATTACTACACTGTCGGTGATTTTTTAACGTATGTTTAATACATACCGACTATGTGCATATCCTTTTATCATGTGTTTTTAATGTTTCGACGCCTTTAATTGTTTTGACATGTAACTGCATGAAATGCGTATTATAACTATTATTATTATTATTGTTATAATACCGAAACTGAATCTTTTCTAATGAATTCTGCGGTTCGTATATGAATAATAAATCCTCATTCAAGGACGCAGTTTGTTCCCTAGAATGTAAATACGTGGTGAAATAAATATGTTTCTTGTTTACCGTGCAATTCCGCAAACAGTGTTAGTTAGCGGTTTACAGAGTAACTATTTTGGGACTTCCAAACCTTTTGGATTGTGTCTTTCATACTGTGCTATAAACAATGAATAATTTTTAAAAATAGCTGAAGGAAATAAACGCTTGGTTAAGTTTCCGCGTCTGCTATTTTAGTCTTATGTTAAATATCTCTAATTGAACGAACAGTTATTTCAGACATTCTGCAACTGCTTCTTAAAATTCCATTTTTCAATAGTAAAATCCGCCAAGCTGTAAAGAGCTTCTAAAGTCGATCTTTTTCAAAATTTAAGGACTAATTGAATGCATATTGAGTTGATTACATTCAGATTATAGTCTTTGGTCACACCCCTTACTTTAGGAACCGTGTCCAACCTTATACATATTTTGCATTTCAACACCCTCCCTATAAGCTTTAATAAATAGACTGGTTGAATAACTATTTTTATAGCCTAGTGTACGCTTAAAAATATTTAAGTTTCAATGTTGTAGAATAGAAATTGCTGTTAGAATTAAGCTACGATACTGTACATACGAAATTTCTAATAATAACAGACTTCTGTGTTCCAGAGCCTCCACGGACATCCCCACAGCAAGACATAATGGGCGTCTTTGCTACAGGGGTTCCTTCTCCCCCTGACAACCCCGAGCCCCCTGATTTTGAATACCCACAAACTAGTTCGACGGTGAGTACTTTACATACAGAGAACAGTAATTTGACACACAAACTAAATTTATTTAGACGCACTAACCTGCAAAATTCCCGGGAATATTCCAAGTGGGAATTTATAGAATTAACGAAATCGTGCAATCCGCTCACGCAAGTTGGCTGTGAACTGAAATACTGAACTGAAAAATGAAAAATGTCTCTCACGTATAGAGTTTACAGCATTACATTTCCTTTGAGAGTTCCCTCGTTTTCCATAAGTTTTCTCTTCGAAGCGAGATTCATGGGAATAAAGCCCCGGTTTGTATCTTCTGCGTTGGGAAAATGATTTCAGTTTACAATTAAGTTGGTCGTTGTTAAAAAAACAAAACGTGTGAATGCAAAGCTCTGCTGCAACATGGAGTTTCTCGGAAAATCGTGTCTCGTTGCGATATTTCAATTGTAGCTAGTTCTCGTTGCAACTCTTTATATTTTTATACTTTTATTACAGAATACTAAAGCAAGTTCTAGACGCACCTTGAATCTATTATTTTAGCTATAACGGCAATAATAGAGAAGTTTTTATTAAAACTTTTCATACAGGAATATCTTCGACGTTTATAGCCATAAAGCAGAAAACTTCCAAAGTGAACCTTTATGGACTTCAAAACGAAACGAGCCACAGAAACCTATTGAAAAAAGCAAACGACTTCAGCACACTTCGTTACCTTCTGCCTTTATATTGTCCACAAGGGAGCTCCTAAAGCTTTCCGCGGACTTCTGCAATTCTACTCTTCCCACTAAATCAACTCAGTAACCTGCCTCAGATAAATCTAATCACATTAAACGTGCTATTTTTGACTTTTAGCAATCTTGAAGTAAAAGTTTTGTTTAGCTACTACAGGGCTGCAGCTAATCAATATTTTTTAAATTAGTTGTACCCGTAGGGATTCATTAACTCTTGACATTCCGAAAGGCCAATGACAGCATGCGATGTGCGTATTTAACCTCTCTGCTCAGGAAAATACTATGACAAGAGGTCTGCGTGTTATTGTTGTTATTTATGGATTGGGTATGTCGTGAAATGATTACCAGATGTACTTCTCTCCCAAGACCAGTGTGAATTTGAATTTGGCGTTAACATGCGACAGACTACGTTTCACTATAAAAATTACAAAAATTAAAGCTAAACAACTATACCAGTTACTGTAAGAACCCGTTTGTTTCATGCACTGGTCCAACAAATTAAGCAACACTTAAATATAGGGTGATAAATTTTAAATTTAGATATTTTAGGAGTTGAAAGAATTATTAAAACAAAAAACGCTTCATTCGAGTATTCTCACTTCCTACCGATGAAGACCAAACAGACGCTGTAAAACTGTATAGCAGATTTAGGAAAAACTTTTCAACTTGGAATTCTTAAATTTTTAAAATCATTAATAACATGAGTAACAGTCATAAGATTAAACGATGCCCAGTTATGTCGAGGCATATCTTCATTCAACCTCTGAATATTTTCTTCAAATAAGTTGATCTATTGTCCTAAAAGCACTACCTTGGTAAGGAACAGAAACCAGCATATACGAGGGGGGTTTTTTATATCCGCGGAATGGCTAGGTTGGCTGTGGAAAACCAAGCATTTCATTTTTTACTAACATTTGTCAATTTCTGGGTAGAAATGTCAAATTTCACACCGATATTTATGATAGTGGTTCCGCTGTAGTTAAAAGATTAAGTTAATACATGAAATTCTTTGAAAAATGTCGAATATCGAGTTTCGTGCGGTTATTAAATTTCTTACAAAGCAGGGTAAAAGTGTAGATATTATTTTGAACGAAATGAGAGCTGTCTACGGAGATACCTGCCCTGGTAAAACTATGATTTATAAGTGGTCACGCTTATTTAAACAAGGTAGGGAATCGTTAGAAGACGATGAACGCCCTGGAAGACCAAGTGACGTGACGACACACGAAATGGTGTTGAAAGTTGAACTTGTCGTTATGGAAAATGGTCGACTAAAACTGAAGGAGATCGCAAAAATGTTCAAAATTTCCGAAACAACTGCCTTCAAAATTCTTCATGAACACCTTGGAATGTCAAAGGTCAGCGCGCGGTGGGTCCCCCGAAACCTTACACCTCATCAAAAACAGTACCGCGTTGATTGTTGTAAGCAATATTTAGAGCTCCGTGAGGGACAATCAGGCAGATGTTATCGACAGGATTGTGACTGGAGATGAGACATGGGTTCATTTTTATGATCCTGAATCAAAAGAAGAGTCGAAGCAGTGGCATGTAAAGCTTGGACCAGCCCCAAAGAAATTCCAAGTCCAGCAATCGGCTGGAAAAGTGATGGCGACTATTTTCTGGGACTGTCAAGGAATTCTGCTTGTAGATTACAAGCCTAAGGTAGAGACCATTACAGGAGCGTACTACGCAAACATTCTGACTCGATTGTCACAGGCCTTAAAAGAAAAACGGCGAGGAAAGTTGGCAAAAGGTGTTCTGTTACTCCACGATAATGCCCCTGTTCACAAGGCTCGCGTTGCCGTAGCTGCTGTGGCGCCGTGCGGCTTTGAAGAAATTAATCATCCACCATACAGTCCGGACCTGGCTCCTAGTGACTATTTTTTGTTTCCCAACCTGAAAAAGGACCTTCGTGGAAGACGTTTTAAGGACGAAATGTCATTGCAAGCTGCCGTAGATGAACATTTTGAGAGCAAATTAGAAAATTATTTTTTTGAAGGTTTACAAAAAATAATACAGCGATGTAATAAATGTGTCACTGTTCGAGGAGATTACATTGAAAAATAAAAAATTAAAATTAAGAAATATGCTTCTCTTTATACCCCATTCCGCGAATATAAAAAACACCCCTCGTATATACGAGTACGGAGGCATGCCTTCGATATACTGACTCAGAAATGATAACTAATAACATATCATATCAATCGTTCTCGAAACGTATCTATCACCAAACCAGTCTTGTAAAGACATGCACCACAGTCGGTTATCAAAACCTTGACTCATCACTGGGGAGTACTGATAATCACAGTTTTATCCTAATACTGCTGAGAGAAAAATTCCGTGGTGGCTGTTGTATTGACTTACGTGAACGCACAATTACAGCAGAAGGACTAGTAATAAGTTGTCTTGAAAACTGGTGTAGGGTGTGTGCTTCTTAAATTACTATTATCAGTGTATCAACCAGCATTCATTCGTCTAGTCATAATAATGTAACCACGCCTTAAGCGAGGGGTGAACACGGCCCTGGCTAGCTAAAAGCCTCTGCAGAATATGGCAGAATATGGACCAGGCAACGGTTCTTAAGGTTACAAAACAAATTATTAAAATTAATACAAACAGGCGCCAGTCGCTATTCACAACAACAAAAAGCACATGTCTAGCTAACAAATCCATTCAAGGCATGCCTTGGATGCCTCTAACTTCACAAACTAGTCCTCAAAAAAAAAACCAGCAGGTTCATGTAGGGTAGTAAGTATAGCTAATCAAAGTAAGTAGATTTAATCACACCCGAATAGTGTAACAATAATTATAAAGCGTAATTATACAAAAAAATATTACATAATTCACAAAAATAAATATAAGTAAAACCTGTCGCTCTACAGCTGAAAATTTCAATTAAAATAACTGGAATCAAACCCGAATCACAATGTCACCAAAACATTCGAAACATTAATACATTCGACAAAATCACAAATTATGTCAAAACAATTAATTTACTTCCATATATGAAATTCGTACATTTGACAAAACAGCAAGTTAAAATCAAGCCCGCCAGCAAACATATTATCAGTTAATCTGACGGAAGAAAGCATAATCGCCGGCTATGCAAGCTGATAAAATTGAACTGAATCGCCAGGCGATCAAGTTCGGTTTTACAAAACTGCATTGCAGCTTGTACACGCTTGGTGCGTGATTTCAGTAGATTCCCCAGAGATATCACTAATGCGACCGATAATAAATCTAAGAAATTACATAATCCGCGTGTGATTGATAACAGAATGCCTTTATCTTACATCGACTCATAACTTATCGCTGGCATAATTACTTGTATCGTACAACAACATAATTCTACTGAATGTTAGCAAAACAAGCGTGTACTTACTGCGGTATTCTGGAGCACTCCTACATGAGTTTCTCATACCTGAAAAGCACCCAAAAGAATTTATCTCTAGTTCAGAAATGCGACTTGCAACTTATCACATGTATTCAGCGGCCCAAAAGGTCTCGAGAAATTGTATTCCGGCATATTGCCATGAGCATGCACGATGTAAATGTAGTGGAGATTCAGCACATAAGTTGCTGCATAATGAGGGTACCGCAGAAAGACGCTGCCGCAAAAGAGTAGGCTGCAGAATGAGTATGCCGCATAATGAGGATGCCCATATTGAGGATGCCGCATAATGAGGATGCCGCATAATGATGATGCCGCAGAAAGAGGCTGCCGCAAAGAAGAATGATGCAGAATGAGGTTCCCGTAGAAATAGGATGGAGCAGAAATAGGATGGAGCAGAAAAAGCCTAATTACCACATTATTTATTAATTATTCGAATGATTCTATCCAAAGATCAAAAATGGACGGTGATACTGGCAGCTCGCATATTTGAGCGTGCCCAAGCATTTGTTTACAGAAGACAATTTAATATCGCCAATTTGCAAGGCCTACTGGAATCGCCTGCAGAAAATCCCCTTAGGGCAAGATCGATCCTCGTATCGGCCGCTCTTTCTCAGGGCTGGAGGAAGAAGGAAGGATACTCGAGTTCCACATTCGGCGACCGTTGTTATCTCCAAGTTGGCGCATTCGAAAATTGAAATTTCCTCGCGGCAACGCTCAGGAGGATAGAAATGCGAACGTTGCTATTAAATTTTAGAGATACGGAAGCAAAAATCTAAAGGAGCCAGCCATTAAAGGAACGCTAAAATACAACCTTAACCCATCACTGAAAAGTAGTGATGATCGCTTTTCGACTGCAATGCGACCTACAGATCATTTTCCTCCAACTTGGGTTTTTAGCAGAGGGTGCTTGTCATCTCAACGCACAATTAACCACAATCTGGTTTCGTTCGCTTTCAAAATCGGCCAGCTCTCTTTCCATCATCATCATCATCATTGTTGGCGCTACAACCCAGGTCGGGTCTTGGCCTGCTCCAAGATTTGACGCCATTCTGTTCTATCTCTTGCATTCCTCCGCTATCAGCGGATATGGAGGTTAGCGAGCTTTTTTTTTAGTTGTTCCACCAGCAGTCTTGTGGCTCCAGGGGCATATAGCGTTCTCACATTCCATGTAATAAGTTTGAAATCATTGTCCTTTTTTCGTTTGCGGGGTCGTCGTCTAAAGTCTAGTCCGGCATTTTCTCTCTGAGCTTTCGTAATCAGATTGTTTTTACAAGATAGGGGAGTTAGCCCTTTGCTTAACCCCCAACCTGGAGGACCAGGATATTCCTCTTAGTCTGGATCTTCACCTACGACCTTTCCGGCAAGGGAGACCCTGCCTGTATCTAAGTTACCGCCCGCATAGCCTTCAAGATCATTAGAGCACGCAAGCTCCATCACCCGGCAAAAGATGCGTTTTTCAAGATGTGAATATCAAGCGAGGGGCTGTTTCCATAACTTTATGTTATTATGTAACTATTGTAACTAACTGGATACAGCACAAGAACTCCCAATAAATTGTTTTGCAAATGGACGTAGCGTGTGTGCTTCCAACATTCATCACACTACAGCAAATCTTCCTCGAAACGTATCTCCCTCTTAACCAGTCCTCCATGGGATCGTTTATGTACGCACGTCCAATCCCGAAGACGATCACCCCAGCCGGTTAATCAAAACCGTGACTCATCACAGAAGAGTAGGAATGATCACTCATCAATTCATATCTTAATGTTGCGTGGTATTAGTCAATCATTGCTTTCGTATTGACTTATGTGACATGAAATTATTTTTCCACACCCTTTTCGTACTCTGTTATTAACTTATCTAGCGTCATCCTATAGGTTTTTAGCAGAATATGTTCGTCACCTTAGGGCACGATTAATCTAAAATATGCCTGATACGATTACCTGGTTCTCTTGAAATTGGCCCATTCTGCTTTTAAAACTTCCTGCGTTTACGTAACGGTTCCGCAACCTGGACACAGTAAAACGACTCACAATAAATTGTCTTCCGTACTCATCTGAATCACATTGGCTCGTCTAGGGTCAGCATGTAGGTTTCTAGTAGAGAATAGAAATCGTAAAGTACACAATTAAACAAAAATATGATAGGATCAATGCTAAACCATGTAACTTAAACGTAGTCCAAGTATATGCGTCAACAGCATCCAGCAGTGAGGAGGAAATTTCTGAATTTTGCAGCCAACTGGAAAGCACTATTAGGGAAATGCCCAGCAAAGAAATAATATGTATACAAGGGGATTTCAACTCCAAAATTGGACAAACACAAGAAGTCGAGCAAATAAGGCAATTGGTCGGAAGATACGGTCTGAGCAAGAGGAATGAGCCCGGTCAAAGACTCGTAGAGTTCTGTATAGAAAACAATTCCCTCAACACCCAAGACGCCGCTACACGTGGATATCTCTTGGAGGAAAATACAAGAATCAAATTGACTTCTTCCTCATAGCAGCTAGATGGAAATCAAGTGTCAACAACGTAAAAACTCTCCCTGGGAAAAAGTGTGGCAGTGATCACAAACTCTTGCTGGCAAAAATCAGAATTTTCAGGAAAATATTAGTTGCGCCTCAGACAGAGACACATGGAGAAACATTGCCCAAACTACAACTTAAATAGCAACCATGAGATCACGACACTTCAACTATGAAGTATACGACCAGAGAGAGAGAGAGATGATAAAAATATTGAGTTTGAAGCACTGGCTAGATCTACTTTAGTAAAATCCTGTCTTAAAGTACCGATTCCAAACCCTAGACACAGCAAAAGGAGTGGCAGTATATTTTTCAATTTGATCCAGTGGAGCTTCCCCTTCCTCCATTCTGTCATTGTTATTTTAGTAAGGTTCTATCTTTGTTCTTTCTTTCTCAAAGTAGGAGATAATGTACACAGCAAGGAAAAAGGATCGATGTAGTATCTCCTTCACTTTCAACTTCTGCATGGAATACATAATGGAGGAAAAAAATTGTACGGAAAGGGATTGCAAGAGTTCAAATACTTTGACACAACATTTATCAAAGACCGAGTGCTGAGGATTAGTGGTTGGCACGTCTGCTTAAAATTCGGAAGATCGTGGGTTCGATTCCCGTAGCCGTCTGCTCCAATTCAGTTTATTAGATGGTTTTCCTAAGTTAACAGAGTAACTTCTCTGAGGCGAAGGATAGGGCAGTACTTCTCCACCTTTCCTCGCCTCTCTTCCATTCTCCACCCCTACTTTTTGTCATCCATCCTAAAACTCCCGTTACTGGTTGAAGAGGAGCGCAAGGTCCCTACAGCAGCCCGCCCCCTGTTGGGGGAACTGAAATGACCCTGAGCCTTTATCTTTTTTACTTTGTTCACAAAGAGCGGTTTGATAGAGAATGACACTATACTGCCGAAACACATAAATTCACGTGCCACTTCTATTAGGTTCGTCTTCCATAGTTAGCTGTTGAACAGGGTAATTTTCTCTTTGTTAATCCTTAATCCATCATTTCGAGATTCTTTCGAATAGTTTTCTAATTTTTTACATTTGCTCATGTCCTGTTTGACATTGAGCACATCTTATCGGCATATTCTAGGTCCTTTGATGTTTCTGTTAGGCTTTAATTGATACTCTTCCTTTTTCCCTTTGATTGTGCCCGTTTGGACGTTATTTATGACAGTTGGGGACAACTGGTGCAACAATATTCGGCCCTGTCTCATTCCAGTTGCAACTTTAAACGATGTCGATAGCTTTATTTCACGGAGTACCCCATAAAGTCACAACCCTCCAATTTATACATTTTTCAAAGTATTTTTTACAACTTTTCAACGACATGCAGTCTCATGTACTTATTTTCTATTAGGAAGTGTAGTGTATGGGCAGTAGACCAAACTACATTATTCAGCACGTCTGTTGTTAACTGGACGCTTTCAAGTGATATTTCACTTTTCATCAGTTGGATCGCTTTCATTAATTCCGCTTTATTTGGAAAGAGGGTTTATATTTAGTGTATTTTATGGCTTATGACTGGTCCTTTTTGGTAATTTGACCATCATCCTCCATGTTCATGACGTGTTGAAAGTGTTCCTTTTGTCTTTCCTGCCAGTTTTATTACTATATTATGTTGTTATTTAGTGTTTCCTTTGAGTGCTGCTACTTAAATCGTACAGTAATATTAATATTATGGTAACAAAGACAACAACAGAATACCCATTTTTACGATACTAGGACTATAAAATAGAAATAACCAAATATACAGAGGTTTTTAGCACGTCTACCTTTCATCCACCTTCCGACATATTAGAGTTTTTGGCAAAATTAGGAACATACAGACTGTGATACCGGGCACCACTACTGTAAGATTAAATGCCATTATTATTGTATTACCTTGTAAACTCTTCTGGCGATTTAACAAAAAATATTGTATGCAACTCATACTGGAAGTGTCTTTACTGGACTTGAAGGCTTCCAAAATTCGCGTTTGGCTCATTCCTACTTGTCTCACTTTCAGTACTTCTTACATAAACAACCAATTATAGTTTGCCCAATAAATAGCGAAACTATAAAAATTTAACAAGTTACTTTAGTTACTTTAGGAATCTTATTATAATGCAAATTTTATGAAAGTTTGTCTTTAAAACCTCAGATGAGCTGTAACCTATACGTTTCTACCTGATCGATTATTTTTCTGCTGCTATTTTTTCCCGCAGCGCGGGGTAATAGTGGAAAATAAATCTTTTTAAGGAAATATGCCGTCTTGGCGTGCTTATCGATAATCCATCATTTAGTTTCCAAGATAATGGATGCCAAGTTTTCGCCGACGTCTAGCATGACAGCGCAGTATTGGTAATTGGAAACGTCATTACTATTTCAGAAACGCTTTCGAAGCTTCCTCCAGTAACTACCAATTTGTGAACTAAATTAATGCATAAAGATGGTTTTCCATTAATCACCACTCGACTTTACTATTGTTAAAAAGAGGCAAATCAGTATTTAATACTTGCAAATATTTGAAAAGCCTCGTCGAGAAGTTTGCTTTGCTTTACCATGTAAATTAATTAATTTGAGTATTGTATTTACAACTTTCCTAATAAATAATAATCAGTGACTGCAGAGTTTGCGTGCAGCAAACACAATTATTTTAAAATTAGTCATTCATGTAACTCACACATAACTCATTATTGTTAAACAAAGCATACATGAAATGGTTTTGTTTGGTAGCCATCCAAAAGTTTTTTTAGTTGTTTTTGCTATTATCAAAGCAATGCTTATTGAGAGGCTTGTTTAATAAAACAAAAAACTCAATAAAGGTTCTGGAAACCAATGTATACATTTATTAACGTTAAATATAATTTAAACAAAATCAAATTACAGGTATTTAATACATTTTTCATTAAGCAATAAACATTCACTAAGACGCACGGGAGGGAGACGTCGAAAATTCTTGTTTTATTTAATCTAATATTGGTACTTCGCCATTTTGTATAAACTTTTGATTTAAATTAATAAAATTTGAGACTACAGCCCTAGAATAGACAAGGCGACAGGCAAAATTAATTAATCAGCGACTTCGGCTTCATGCATAAATTAATATTTGCGATGCACACGATGTCATCACAGCAGCTCATAAATTATTTCAAACTCTAACGCGACAGCGGGGATCTATATTTGAATCATGCTAGATAATCCAATCGGTCTGAACATTACCTTTCGGGCTTTAGGAATGAATTTCCAATGCGTTGGTTATTGGAAACGGCTTTTAAAGTAAATGTTAGAAGAGGTTTTAAGCAACGAAAATTCTAAAAGGATTAAAAAGTGTATATTTAAAAGAACTTTGCACAACAGAGCTGGTATTTTAAAGCAATAAGTTTAAATGCGAATACTCGAAAAATATAATTATTAATATAAAGAGGCATCTTACTTGTGTTCAGAATCTTAACTTTTGTAGTTTATTATAAAGATTTCTGCAAATAATAAATAGGTCAGACTCAAAGTGAAAGTAGACAGTCACAAGCTGACTCAAAGAAGACCAAGTATACCACCATCAAAGCTAAAGTTTGACAATGGTAACTTTCTTTAACTAAATATTTGATACACTGGTAAAAATATGTACATTCAACTCCTGCTCAGGATCACAATATTTGCTGTTCCAACCATACAAAGCTTTAGAATACGTTGCTCATAGCGACTGCTTGTGTTTATTATGTATTAGAAAAAGGATCTGCAAAGTTTGACAAGTGCACGTTTAGTGGCTTAAATACTGTTCAAATATTGGCAACGACAGGTGAAAGAGGAGAACCCATGGCCGCACCAGAGATTTGTTTAAAAAACTGGCCTTGAAATAGGACATAAGTGGAATAGAGGCATTTTTCAAGGGCAGATAGACTTGAAGATGTCTCCCCATGCTCTATGGAATCGAGAATGGGAACTTTAGTAAAAAGGGAAGTGACATCTAAACTCACACGTAAATCCTGTCCAATATCTTCATGGAAACTTCAAAAAACGTAACTCTGGAATCTTCAGAATTGAAACCCAAGGGTTGGTTCCGATACCTTTATTATTTGGCCACATGGTAAAGACACTTTACGCATCTTCTTAAATCATCTCAATAGTCAACATCCAGACATTAACTTTATTATGGAAATGGAAAATAATGGCTCCCTTCCTTTCTTAGATATACAGGTCTCTCGCCAACCCAGTCACAAACTCGGTCATTCTGTATATCGCAAACTTACTCACACTGATCGCTATCTACATGCCGATTCCTACCATCAATTCGCTTGTACACCGGGCAGTTTACATATCCCAACCCGATAATATCCACGCTGAATTAAACCACGTTTGGAAAGCTATTAGGAATAACGGTTACCGTGCTAGGGATATACAGTCTGCCATCAATCCCCATCTTCATCCACGGCCACCCAAACCTCCAAAACCCGATCCTCCTGCAGCAATAGTATTTCTTCCCTATATCCACCAAGTCACCAATCGCGTAGGAAAGTTGCTTCGGAAACAAAACATTAAAACAGTATTCAAACCCCTGAGCAAAATCTCACAGGTTCTTCCTTCACCTAAAGATAAATTAAACACTATGTCATCTAAAGGTGCTCTTGTGATGCTGTACCCATTGGTGAAATAGGACGTTCAGCGAAAACTCGCATTTCTGAGCACCGGGGTTGTCTCAAGTCGGGTCTCGTTTCATAATCAGCCATCGCCAAACATCAACGCGATACCGGCCATAAATATTAGAGAAGCCATTGAGATTTACAAACACCCTAACAATCTCAATCGGGACGAAGGCTTTCGCTTTCCTTCTATGTGAAAAGTTCTAATTTCTAAGCCCCGCCCATCGCCACTGAACTGCGACAGCACTTGCCTCTAAATTCCCGCCTTTCTCCTTCCGATCTTTAAGAGTTTCACCCCTGGCGTGGTTTACACGTTGAGTTACTGTGCTCTTTTGCTGTTCCTCCTGATGAAGCTTCTTACGAAGGTGGGCGAAACGTTGAGTTCTTCTACCTAAATAATGGCACGGTCCAATCCCGGAAGTCGTTTGTTACATAATGACAGTGGCCGTGAAAGCCTCCAAAATCAGTTGGATTTGCAATAATGCAGTATCCAGACTACTCTCTTCTATCTCCTAGTGCCTCGTGTTTATTCTCAAAACTGTGTAGAGGCGTATAGAAATTTATAGCTAGAATCTAGAATAGTGCTTCCACGCTCGAACATAGGTGTAAAAGGTACATCGAAACATCGAAGTGCAAGAAAATTATGCGGAAAAATAAGCCTATAGTTTATATTGGCGACAATAAAATTTCTGTATTTCCCTCGTATGCCGCAACACTTATTACAGCAGATATATTAAAGCTTCTATCTCCCTTTGCCGTTCTTTCAATTACATTGAAGTTTTAGTGTCTTTTGCTTTCGTTTATTAAGTGAAATTCTTTGATTGATGATTTGATTCATTTTTCACATCTTTTTATATTCTTTGCTAGAGTAAACACTTTTATACTAATTTATTTAATATACTAATATTAAATTTCTTTTAAAGAATATCAAACATTACGATAAATGCTATTTACATTGTTTATGTGCGCTTTATTAATATTTGAATTATATATAGAAAGCGATTTTTTTCAAAAGCACCAATTTGATTCTAAAGCTT
>CALNHX010006936.1:47349-81229 GCA_940337035.1 Agriotes lineatus
ATGCACTTCATGAATTGATGGAAGAAAATGAAAATTTGGGAGCAAGTATGGCAATATGAATCTATCTGTGTCGATTCCTCTTGTAAGCGGTGCTTTAAAACACTTTAATTCGCTTTTCTTTTGAATTGGCTATTTCTTAAATTTGTTGTTATCCAACCTTAAATCTATTGAACGGCCGTGATAACATCCAATTCATCTTTGCATTCTTTTTTCGCCGATTTTTGTTTTCTATTTTTCTCTTTTGTGTGATTGCCCTGGCGTTGTGGAAAAATCTTTTAATCAAAGCTGTTACAAATATTTTTTAAATATGAGGTAAACTTTGTAACTAACTTTTTTGTCGTATCTTCCTCTTCTTCTTGATCTCCTATCTCCATGATGAAGCTTCCGTCATTGTCAGTATCTTCTCCACTCAAACTTCTGCTATTGTTGTAAGATATGGCAATAGTGTCAACCTAGAGATTGTCGAATTACCAGTGTGTCTTATATCGACGTGTTGGGTATTATTATGGACCATTCTATAATGATGTGTTGTCTTCCTAATTAAACTACAGTAATGAGACCTAGTACACAGACTTTAATTAGTTTTATGCTCCTATTTATTGAAGAAAAAGAAAAATTGTTCTCGTTTGTCATGGATAAAGTCGAGGCATGCGGAGTATCAGATACCTTAGACACCAACTGCCATGGTTATATGGTCAAAGTCCTACTGAAAATTTGTCAAGACTAGTTTCAACCTTAGTAAGGGAACTTTTGGGTACTGCGCATCATAGTAGGTAACAACATGGGACCACGATTTTGCATCTCTTTCGAAAGATTCTGCAGAGACTTTCATTAAATATTTTCAATTATTTTTTATTTCACCAGTACCAGAGGTTTAAGTAGCGACCTTTGGATCACTAGTAAGGATGATTAACCATTCAGCCACCCAGCCCGAAGGGAAAAAATTACCTTTACAATATTATGACATTAGAATTCTACGCCACCTAGATCCGATCTTCACGAACTCTACGTAAAAAATAACATCGTTTTTACAATTTCGATAAAGATTGGCCTTAGCACAAAATTTAGACGAGTTATTGTTTAGCGTTTTAATTTTAACCGCTAAGGGCAAGTAAAACATATTGAATGTATCTTGATTTATCTTTAAAATTTTCTAGAACAATCTTTCCTTAAATTTAAACTACGAAACATTCTGTTTATATCTATGGAAAAATTAATCAAAAAATAGGTTAGCTCTGTAGCAGGAGCAACGAGCTTACAGAACATAGTAATAACTCAACGAATGCCAACATCCGGGATATTGGGCCTTGCAAACAATTCGTCTTATTTCCTCGTTATCTGGAAAACGAACAAAAGAGCAGCACTGTATAAAATGGTATGTGAAGTTGGGATATTGTTACAATTTAATTGCGCATCCAATTTTCGATTTCGATTTCAATGTATGTAGTATTTAGTCCTAGGCAAGCCACACACCAAAGAAACTTGAAACATGAAATATGAAACTTGAAATATGAAATATGAAGCTGTGTTTCATGTTGTACACAAACTGAGGAAACAAAATAAAATGTCGGACTTCGACGACGATGTAACAGTCGCTGTTATAACAACAATTTTACTTGCAAACTGAAGAAAAAATATACAAAAACGACGTTACTGGGTGCACCCGAATAATACAATAAATATTTAACATAGTTCGTATGTGGCGTCCAGGATTACTGGTTGTTGGAGTATTTTTCCGTGTTATAATTATATAACACTTCGTATTTTTCAATTACTAGTACAAATGAGACATTAAACAGTTGATCGTCTCTCATTTTAAGCTCCACCGTTAAAATTTCAAAACAAACTGCATGAAACGTCGTGAAACGGAATCACAAAATACAACAAGATCTAAACCACGAAACATGTTTCTGCAAAGTTTGTTTCCATATGCACCATTTCGCCAGTGTGTTGACTCAAATTTAAAACAATGCGTTGCAATTTTATCAAACATGTTTCATGTTTCATGTTTCATATTTCATGTTTCATATTTCATGTTTCGTGTTTCTTTGAAGTATGGCTCGCCTTATGGTTACACCTCAATTGCGCATCTATTCGATTTTAAATACGCTACTTAGTTCGTATCTCGTGCGCTTGAGCTACGCCTACTTCTTGACTTGGCAGCCCAGGAAGTAAAAGTTCGCATTTGTTTCCTGAACGTTCTTCTCCGCCTTGCTCGGTGAATGGCATGAAGTCGACGTAAGCGTTAGTAGAACGTTTCAGTGAATTTATGGGCTGCAGTTTGATTTGTTTTGGATGATGTTTGCCTGAGCCTTTTAAGACGGATTCGAATTCCTCAAGCATTAATGAGGAAACATTAGTTCCACGCCATTCTCGGCAGATTTTACGCTTGCCGAGTGTCGCACGTGCCCGAAAGATTCGGTGTGAGTAGGAAATTTTCTTCAAACTGCATTTAGCTTTACTTGTATTCTATCGTGGACTCTTTTCCCCCTTATGGCAGTCACCGGAGAGCCGTTAGGGCCAATTCTTTCAAAGGTGGTTGTTTCTACTACGTTTAGGATGCGGAAAGCCGCTTAGAGCATGAACTCGACGATCGCAGGAAGGAACCTGACCCAGAAGCCTACCTTCAGATCTAAGTCTCTCCTTTGTGTTAAAACTTCCCTGGCTACCAGTATTCTGTCGATCGAGCTTGTTCAGGCGTTTTGAGCACCTAGAGCACGCAAAACGTTTCCTTCCAAGCCATGAAATAGACACCGCTGTAACTTCGCCTTCCAAATCTCCGTCTAATTTTTAATATGTGCGATGACATTTTATTGCTGTTTTGTAAGCCTGTATGTTCTAGATTTTAAGCATTTGATTGAGGTACCTCGCAACTATAACCTATTAATCACAGTTGTAAACTTATGTCAACCTGCGAATTCAAATTGTGGGGATACTGTGATACTAGCTATGTGGGTTTGTGTATGTGCTAATGGAGTTTACGAATTCTCGTTTTGAACACCTGGATACACTTGTCTTTATTTGACAGAAATTCGTTGGTGCGCTGGGGATCTCTCTGTTTTGTTCTACCGTTTATTACTTTAAAGACCTGTAACGCTGTCTTCGACAAAGCTGGCGGCCGGCAATTGTACCCGAGTGTACATGCATTAGCTCAACCCATCGGCGTGTCAATGAGGCTATAAGCCAAACAGCATTACACAAATATATGTCACTCAATAGCTCAGTATTATACCTCCGACTTTGGAAAAATCATCACCATACCGGGTTTGTTATCCGCAGACCTAAACAGACATGGATCGAAATAATTGAGCATTAAGACCTACACCTGTACAACTTAGAAGAACTAGAACTACTTTACTCACTGAGCACTCATACATCTGGTCAGTTTTTTTTTAATACTTTTATTATAGTTTCCTTGATTGGAAGTAGAATGTAAACGACCTAATTACAATTTTTAAAAAATGCAGTATTCTATTTCCAGGTATAATTGTCATAGTTTCCTTGGTTACAGCAATCGTTTCAAGGGTATTTATTCCTCGGATATTGTAATGGGCCAATTCGTGTCACCCTATATATGTATATATTTCATATCTTTTTACCATATCCTGCTAGTAGTAAAACTGAATCGTATTCCTCATATGTATTAATTAATTTGATACGCATTTTAAGCTACGCGGGTGTGAGGGAATGTACGAATGCAGCTGATTGCGTGCAGTGTAGTTAAAAATAGAACAAAGCCAGCTTGGGCAAATGACCGCGAAGTTAGTTGCACCTGAGTAAGCGACCGGCGTGGGTCGTCCTAATATCCAAATGAAGCCAAGCGCTAATAAAAGCACCAAAGTGCACTGGGCAGCGTTGTGTTGGGTTTCATTAACCGCCGCCGACACATAGAGGTTCCTGGGTGGGACCACAGCCCACGAAAGCATCGAACTACCTGGGTATCACCACCGAGGTGCCGCTGATTCCTCCATAGCAGGAAGGTGTTGTTTTCACGCCATAGAAGCGTCGTTCTTGTCCAACCACGAGAACGCCTGGGAGCAACCGAGTGCAAGGTTCGTTTCTATTCAGAATCGCAATACGAAGTGAGTAATTATTGTCAGTACGAAGGGATTGCATCATCTGCTGACGTAGCTTGTCAACTTGATTTAAACAAGCCAAGGTCGTGTTGGCGTTACTGACAGCTTCACTTCTATGTGTTTGCACCGGTTATTCTTGGTGTTTTATGTAAATGTATTTTCCTGTATTTGTATTTCTCTTACAGATTAAATATTTATGTAAACTGTTGCGTTTTTATTGCTGGCAGTTTTTGCATGCACAATTTTACTATTCCAGGGAAAACTAGCAAACCCAGAGCAATATTAACTTTTCTTTAGCTATACTGAAGTTTTATGTTTCTGCGACTGTTTAAGCTAGCGAACCCAGGGCAATATAAATTAATAGACTCAGTAAAAAAGCAGAATTACAATATATGTATCCTTGGTTTGTAGAACCGGCCCTTAGTAAATAACATTGATCGTATAGAACAGGGGTGGCGAACCTTTATTCATCTACGTGCCATTTTTTCTAAATAAATGTTTAATGAGGCCATGACGTGCCATCAAACAATCTTGACTTAGTGATTAATGGAGAAAATATAAAACTAAATACTATCAATTTACAACTTTTTATTTGCAACCAAAAATATATATTTTGTACAGCAATAGTAACGTTATGTTTATTTAAATGAAAGAAAAAATTAGTACGACTTCTGTTGTTGCAAATTAGATGCTAAATAACTTATATTAGCTTCATACTTTGTTACTTTTAACAGAATGCAAGCTGAACTGGAGTCATCTGACAAACGGCTTCTAATCGAGTCTTCAATGTTATTCATTTATGAAAATAATGACTCGCAGGCATTGGTAGATGAAAATATTGTTAAGATAACAAAAGCAAGCTTCTTCAGACAGCTAAATGTGTCTGGAATTAAATTCTACGTTTTCATAATTTTAATATTGGCATTTTTACTCATATTACCTGATACAGATAGTCTTTCTATTTCATTTAATTCCAACTCTTTCCTTGTTTCGATACATTTTTGAATCCATACTGAACTAGACTGGAAATCAATCAGCTGTACTTCAGTTTCTCCAATTTCCAACCAATCAAATTTGGCCAAGTTCAGTTTAACAAGTGAAGTCACATCAGGATACATAATAAACTTCAGTGTTTCCGATAATTCTTTGAACTGAGAAAATCTCGATGACAATTAATTCTTTGATTGAAGAATTAATTACCGAATTAAACTCTTCAGTGACTTTTGCTTGGTCTGATTTTTCGTGTAAATCCAAATCTCTGGTGATTTTTTTCAAGTTTGGGAAAAACTTGCAGTTTAGCCTCGAAAGCACGAATGAGATCTATCATAACACAATAATTGTTTTATTTGCTGCTTGAAGCTTCATGTTCAACTCATTGTTAAATATAAATTGTTTTGATTAGGTACCTAAATTCCATAATTAATGCCGTGCCCAAATTATTTTGTCACGTGCCATCAGTGGCACGCGTGCCATGGGTTTGCCACCCCTGGTATAGAATATTGAAGAAAGTTTTTTATTACTACATGCCAACTTGTCTTTTCTTGTTTAACATTTTCAAATACACAAAGTCGAACCCTTGTTTCCTAAAAACATCTTTCAGTTAGGATTGAATAAGATCGTTTAGCTTCCTTAACCTTAAAACATAATCATTAAATAATTAGGTTAAATGCGAAATACTTTTTGTCTACATCTGCTATTGAAAGTGCATCTTTCTACATGGTTTTTAATGTTGAGAGCACTTCTTTGCTGTATGTGTGCTCTAAACTGTAAAACTGCGAGGCAAAGTAAATAGGTAAGACAACGTACATTAGCCCTTCGATTATATTTAGAAATTGACACTATGAAAATCAGTTCTAAGAAATATGGAGAAATCGGACAAAAATGTCGCATATGAAGATTCTGGACAAATACAAAAAAATAACATAAATGCGCAAGACAAAATGAGCGCAGTTCCAAGGACAATCAAAGCAGAAAGTATCAGAAATCCGACTTCCAGACGAGAACAAGTAAAAATTTAAATGGAAATAAAGAAGCAAGAATTGGCGTACAAACATCAGCAAAAAATGTTGACCTGGAGTTAGCAATACAGCTGACAAAACTGGATAAGGTAGACGCAGAAGCTGAAGGGGAATCATAGTCGATGTACTGTGAGTTACTGAATAAACGGCCTAACGTCAAAATATGGGTGGATAGTAATAATCATTAGAATAGGCAAAATAAGTCGTCATGCGCAAAAGATAACAGGGTAAGAACTAAAATTAGTATCGTTAGTAATGAACAAATGATTTCAACGCATTTGTCAAAAATTCTCCCTCGACAATCGATGCCAAAAGATTTGTCAATATTTAGTGGGGGCTCCACAGAATGGCCCAACTTTATACTTCAATTTGAAAACACGACAACTATATGTGGTTACTCGAAAGAGGAAAATTAATTTCAATTACAGAAATGTTTAAAGGGTCATGTAAGGAAAATATTAAAAAGTCTTATGCTACCGCAAAATGTAAACAAAGTTATAAAAATGTTGAGAAATAGATTCGGACGTCCTGAACTCATAGTTATGATGCTATTAGATCGAATAAAGAATTTTCCAGCAGTAAAAGAAGACAGACTCGATGTGTGAAAAAATTTGCGTAGTAAAGAATGTAATAAGAACAATGGAAACACTGAATCAGGATGATCACTTACGAAATCCTCATAAAAGCTATTAAATAAACTTCCGACATCACATAAATCAAATTGGGTGAAACACATTTCTACCAGGACAATTCAAAAGATGAAGCAATTTAGTTTATGATTAGAGCCAAAGGCATCTTTTTCTTGTGAAACTCAAATTCCTAGAGTGGCAGATGTCACTGTAACGTTAGTCCCCACATCAAATTTACCCGAGGCACAAGTAGTGTGCTAGAAATTTAAATGGAGCTAATTCCCATTACAATCTTCACTCATATATCCATGGCCGAATTTTTGATGAGGCGATCTTAGCCGCTATGCGCGAACCCAGCGTAAACCGGTATGCCACGCAGTTCCTTCTCTGAGCTCCTCTAAAAATAATCTGATAACGATGTGGAAAAAGAGTATAAAAAGAGAATCCGAAGCTAGTTAACGACACTTGAGACCTGAACCTGAACCTGATTCTGACTACCAACTCTAGGTCTCGGCCCCGGGGACTAGAGCTTCTTTCCTGACCTGGCTAACACCGGTGGATTCGGTTCCTATCTAGCTAGACAATTTCATGACCTAGTTAGCACCGGTGGATTCGGCCCCATCTTGCTAACAATCCCGTTTAATGCCCGCCCCAACTAATTTTCCAGGCCAATATTACCATAACCGCTTCATAACCTTAACCTAGAGTTTATCCGAATACGAGGATAAACCTCCAGGCCAGGAATTTTGGAAAATTATAGCTGTTGATACCCTTTTTTTCTAAAATAGACTCGCAACGAAAAAAATCAATAATTTTAACCGCTAGTCAGCGGAGATAATATATTTACCTGCTACTGACGAACGGAGATGAAGTGTTTAGATGCCATAGCAATGATGTGACACTTTAGCATTATCAATACTGCAGTATAATGTCATATTTTACTGATGTTTGGAGAAAAATAACTATTATGTTGATTTTGCATGAGTAATGTAATATATTCCCCGGTAGTGAGAGAATATTCAAGAAGTCGCCAATGAGAGAATGAAGAAAGACAACATTGAAGGCACTGCAAGTCTATATCAAATTCCATATTAGCAGCTTGGGAGTTTTGGGTTTTGCGTCAGTTTCTGTCAAATATCAAACAAAACCTAACCTACTAACCTCGAAGTTGACATAAATTAACAGTGCCACCAATAATACACCAATACTGTTAAACCTATCAAAGGCGAATATAATTATCAATGTATTAGGTTCTGGGTACTTTAGCTGTCAATTATAAATTTATGTTTTTTTGGTACTTATTAAGTTGTTGGATAAAATTTTGCATTTCCCTCGTCTGGAATGCACTAAAAAATTACACATAATAAAGAAAAGAAGAGAAACGGATCTGAAAGTAAAAACGATGAATTTGCTAATTGGAAGGGAATCTTCCCCATCAATCGAAAATAAACATATACAGTAATCATTAAGCCAACATGAACATACGAACTGGAATTATAGGGTTGTTAGAGCATGTTTAATTCAAACATAATACAACGATTTCAATCTAAAGTTCTCAGACAAATAGCAAATGCACCATGGTACGTTGCAAATAAAACTCTACATAACGATTTAAAGATGACATACATAAAAGAAGAATTCTAACAACGTGTAATGAAACACCATAATCGTCTGATAGCACACACAAATCCATTCGTGGAAACTCTGCTAGAAGTACCAGCCTTCAAACGATTAAAGAAGAAGTGACCTCGAGGCCTGCTAAACAACTAAAAAGTTCGAGGCTACTGCCAATAGTTAATTCCCTCAAAACGTCGTATCATCAAATCAACTCATAGAACTAATATGTATTGTATATATTATTAATGTGTATAGTTCTGATTGTTGAAATAGGTTACCCATAAAAAATTGTTACTTTACTATATTTCACTTCATAAATGAAAGTAAAATCTGCCGAATGTTCAAATAACAATTATCGTAATTGGTTGTAAAAAATACGGTAAATTTCATCAACATATTCAGAGCACGACACTGATCGTCTTGCGGAATTCAGGGCAATGTGCGACATTATTTTAATCCGGGGGTGTACTTACCCATCAGAATTTTTACTTGTACAGATTGGCAGCACTGTTTTGCAATCGTTAACATAACCTATAATTTTTGTTTGTTGTTAAACTGAAATCCAAACGCATTTTCAGTGCACAGTAAGTTAGCATAAAGTATCACCAGATATGCATTTGTGACAAATAAATATATTAGTAGAAATGGCGCAGTCTGAGGAACAATCGTCAACGCCAACGCATAAACTGGATACGCCAGACTTCCTAGCCTTCAGTGACAGTCCACAGCCGGAATTTTGCCCAACAGACAGCAGCAGCCCGCAGAAACCCTGGAAGCAAACAAAAGAAATAATTTTAGGAACAATCATCGCTTTTCAGGAAGTTATCGTAACAATTCATATGCCAGTCCCGAGGGTGCCCACAGCAAATCGTTTCCTGGGTCATATGAAAATAAGCACAACAGACAGTATGATAGTCCAAACCGCAGCTTTGGCTCTAGTTTTAACAACTCCCAGGTCTAGCTTCAACTCCAGCTTTGAAACTCCGGGCAGTGGAGTAATCGCAGCTTTAATAGCTCCATGGTTGGTGTACTCAAACTTATTATTGTAGAGTATAAGTGTTATTTTTATTAAATTTTAGAATAGACGAAATGGGGGAATTGAGGATTATCTACATTCATCCTTTATGGAAGATCCGTGGGCTGCATTAGAGAAAAAACTTTTGAAAGCAGTAGAAGACCAAACAATCGAGCCAGATATGTTAAGCGAACTGTCGCCTTGTCCTGATAATGATATAATTGCAGAAACTTGAACTTTGTGTACAAACTAAGTTTTATTATAATCCATCTTAATTGTATGATGTACATAGTGTTAAGTAAAAATTATTTCTATGAGTACTCATTATATGGAATTGTGGTTGATGCTTCAATTTGTAGGTTTTTTTAGAATTTTAATGCTGTGGTAGTTTGGCAGCTTAAAACTGTCTAGCTGAATATTGTAGGTTGGCGAGTTAGAGATATAAGTGTAAAAATAATAACTCTGTAGTCCTCCATTACCTTAATAACTTTGGAACTAGGAAGGATTGGTCAAGGTTAAGCAGAAAAGTAAGTTTCTCATTAAATTTGTGTAGTAATTATGTACATTACGAGTGCGGTAGGTTGCGTTTTAAAGCATGAGGTTTTAATTTTTGAATGCAATTGGAGTGCTTTAATAAAACCCATCACTAGTGATGTAAAAAAACGCGTTTTTTTTTAAATCGAATAAAAAACCTTTAAAAAACTACTAAAAACGGTTTTTTTTTGTTTTTTTTATTCATTTTTGTAACTGGCGGCACATTTTGGTAGGTACGGTTGGCAGCAGGTAAGCAAACGACAAAATTTAAACTTATTTTGATTTTACATGCCCTTTAAAGTTCAAGAAAACTACAGCACAGACTACACAAATGTTTAATAAACAAAAGTAATATTTACACCTACTGCTTACTCGTATTACATATTATTCACAGAACAGCAAAGCGTATGCATGCGTCTATGCGAGCACCCCCACTGTTGGAAGTTGTTTTAAGCTGGACCTAGCTCTGAAACTGTCGAGCTGATCGACGAATCAAGTTATGTTAAATATTAGCGATTCATCAGAGTCATAAGACAGTGACATGGGCGACGTAAACTGCATGGATACTGACTCCGAATCAGTTGAGGACTCAGCCATGTCTGTTAGCGAGTAATTTCTGCATTATTATAATTTCTAATACATTAGGTATTTTTCTTTAGAAATATTTGCTTTTTTTTGTTATTATAAATTCTATAATTCACTTTACCTATGAATGTATTATTTTTTATTTAGAAATATCTGTTTTTTGTTTTTCCAAAGAATATTACTTGTTGTTATTCACTACACATTAATTCTGAAAAAAAAACAGACTGCTCGGTTTTTTTGCAAAAAAACAGGTTTTTTAAAAAAAAACGAACGGTTTTTTTTATGGTTGCATCACTACCCATCACTGTAAAATGCTTAATGCATTGAGTATTATATTACATTTTTTTGGCCGAGATATTTTTTAAAACATTTTCCATGAGTAAATTTGAGATTTTGCTTAGAAATGCCAAAACCACCGTTACCATCAAGCAAGTTGCCTTCAGTTGATTTTGTAGTTGAAGCTTTGAAACGTCAAAATGTAAATATCAATTTCTTTCTAACTGAATCGATGCTCAACATGAAAAATGGAAGTGATCCTATCTTAACTATTATTATAATGTAATATATATCATTTGTACACCACACTGAAAAATCTCAAGCCAGTGTGACTAACTCAGTACATCTCTGGTACCCACTAGAAGAAAAAAAATCAAGAAAGACATTTGGAATATTTTTGTTCAGGATTACATTAACTGGAGAGATTGCTAGATTATCAAAATGGGCAAGTAGCAATTTTCTAAATTAGTTTCTTATTAAAACCGTAAATTTAATTCTTGTACAAAAAGACAAGTTTTAGAAATTTGTATTCATTTAATTAGTCTACCTAAAACTTCAAATAAATTTGGTAGAAATATAAAAATCCTCGAATGCTTTAACATTGCTTTGACAAAGAGCATCTTCTTTTTATATTGCTGTGTTTCGCAACGCCTTATTTTCAAATAATGACATGTAATTTTTTAACCTTATTTTTCATTTTACTTTTACAAAGTATTGAATAATCAGTTTTCTTGTCTTCTGATTCAGACGTTTTTAGTGGTTTTTGAAGCGAAGTCTGTCTGTGTTCTCTCGACAATCCAGATGGTTTAATCAATTGGCCTAAAATAAATGTCTACGTTTTAAATATAAATTCGGAGATCCCTGTGATTTTTTGTTAAAATCAGCCTAGCGGAAGTGGTACTGTACTAGGGATGGGCGCGTGACGTGAAAACAGTCGTGTCACGTCGTGAACGTGACTAATATTTGAAAATCGTGACGTGAACGTGAGTGAAAATTTCCAAGACGTGATTCACGTTTCACGTTAAATATTTAGTAACGAATAAAAAACTGCAGGGTGCTCCGGGTGGTTTTATTTTTAAACCAATTTATTGTGTAGCTGAACTTATTATTCTAATAAAAGTAATGTTTTGTTTTGTATACTCGGCTTAACGCTGAAAATGTTAATTACGTTTTATTATTAAACCAAAAATGTATTGTGTAGATGTGTAGATGAACCTATTTTTATAAAAGTAATGTTTTGGTTTGTATACTCGACTTAACACTAAAAATGTAGATTACATTTTATTATTAAACCAATTTATTGTGTACATGTGTAGATGAACTTATTATTCTAATAAAAGTATTGTTTTGTTTTGTATACTCGCCTTAACGCTGAAAATGGTACTTTTTGTAATACCTACTTGTTAAGTATTTCTTTAAGGACTGTTTACTACTGCGTAAGCAACCTCTTTACGGCCCGGCCGTAAAAAGTGTCCGTAAAGACCACGGCCTGCTAAATTGTGTGCCAAACGTCAAAGTGTCACACAAATCCAGCAGCAAGCAAGCCTTCAACTCCACATAGAAGAAGGCGTAAAAGACTGCTATAACTCCTGAACATACGCTAAAATAACTTGCTCATTCAGAATCTTAACGTCTTTACGAATATCTTCATCATTTTCTACAGATGTCATAAGTTACGAGCTGGTTACAACTTAAAACTGCTTACAACCATACACGAAATTGGAAATAACTGACATTTATAAACAACAGTTGCAACGTTCTACGCACTCTCAATCATTCTAAAACGTCAGTACACAAACCTAGCGTTTTGATGAAAATCAATTAGAAAAATATAGATATGACCGAATTGTATGTAGGTATTACAAAAACTATTGTACAGTACACGTCCGTTAGGGCCTTTACTGCCTCGCCAGTATTATTCGACTCGCTCTTCGAGCTCGTCTCACAAATTCTCTGGCTCGGCAGTAAAGGCTATCCTAACGGACTTCTACTGTAAAATACTATTTAAACCTACGAATTAAAACTGTTGTCTAGCAACATATACCTTCTGTACTCATACCAACAAGGGAAACGTCAATTCCAATGACAGCTTTTAGTATTAAAAGTAATGTCTTTGAAGACAGCTGCAAGAAATGTATTTGCTAGAAATCAGTATTTATCCCTTGTTGTAAGTTATTGTAGTAAATTTTAATTTTTTTTCTTTTTATGTCAACTATTCTGATTGCAACATATCACGTAAATGATGTCACGTGCAAAACATATTTTTAGTTCGGTTTAGGATTTTTTTCATTGCTTTTAAATTTGAACATTCTGTTCTATCTGAATTTAAATTTCGAAATAAAAGCTGCGTGTCACGTCGTGAGTGGCGTGTCACGCCGTGAACGTGAGTAAACGTGAGCGTGAGCGTGCGTGAACGTGAGTGTTTAAGCAAGCGTGAAACGTGCGTGACGTGAGTAAAAACTCACTCACGCGCCCATCTCTATACTGTACTCCTACACTTTTTCTGTTTTTCGGGAAACATTTATAATTGCTTGATAAAGCTTAAGTGCATTAGAACAAGATCATATTATATTAGGCAATTATCTACTTTTTCTAAAAAGTTTTTTCGTAAATATTGTAGTGGTAGCTTCTTGAGTTTGATAATTAGCAATTAAAAAGGGGGTTCTATGAATTAATAGTACAATATAAACATTTGAGATTTGTTGTAACAAATGGGAGATTAGATACGGTTACTGTTAAATTGTGAATAATTTAGTATAAAGGTTCGAGCATATAAGTTGATTTCGTTGGGATAGTTGTTTGGTAACTTCATAGCTTAGATCTTAATTTGTATTAACTGAAAACGGAATAACTAAAGTGAAAGCCAAAGTCAAATGATTATATGAAAAAGTCAATTGCGAAATGTTATAATAAAATATATCATATAGAAATGTATCAGGAGTGTTAGATTCTAAAAAAAAATTTATAATTTATTGCTAGGGAAAATGATAAGAAAATAATAACGAATTTTTTTCCAAAAATGTAAAACGTATTTGTAATGAAAGCAAATTTTAAATAAAAGAAACCCTTTTATAAAAGATGTACCTATATTATCTGATTGGAGTATAAAAGGGTGTTTTTAATTAAAATCAGTGAAACGAAGATAAAAACAAATTTTACAAAACTAATTGTATAATATAGAAGAGTACAAATGGTACAAAGAAGCATTAAGAATAATTAAATAGTCTTATGGAATAATAGGAAAATATATAAGGTAAAATGGGGTAAGATTGACACAACTCTATAAAATATTTTATTTCTCTTCAAGTAGATCTAGGAAGGCTGCTTTTTGGCAGTAGATAGAGCATGATGTTATGCATTATTATTTACAACATAATAATCAATCTTGAGGAAAACAAAATTCTTTTGCAATGTAAACTGTCAATGTATCCCGAGGTCCGGTTAAGATTGACACCATTATATATAGTCTGTTTTTTTGCTTTATGATTCAGAGCAGGCTTTGCATTTGCATTTTTGTAACAGTGTAGGTAGTTGGTGACAAAGAAAAAAACACTAGTTATGTCAAAAACCATTAGAACTGTCAATGTGTTAACTTAGAAGCACTATTATACTTAATAAGAGCTAAAATTACTGAACCATTGACATTAAATAAGTTATTGCTTTATTTTAAGTACGTTTATTTAAGCGTGATTGTTATCTAACTGTACAGAAACGTCATAAAATTTTTAGACATCTATCTTTTATGTACTAATGTAAAAATGTATTATTAATAATTTGCTGATGATTTTTGTTTGTAGAACTGTGTTGTACAAGTTATTATTTATGCTAAACATATAACAGGCATTTCAAAATAAAGAGATAATACAAAATACCCTGGTAGAACCATTTTCAGAGATATAATTTACCAGAATTTAGATGGATGCACTTCAGGATAATCATCCAGAATCTGATTCAGAAGAGGAATACAACTCGTCTTCCGATTCTGTATCAGATTCTTCCAACCTAATAATAACAGGAGGTATATCATCCACACCAATAAATTTAACAATGTGCTTTGCCCAGTCACTTTATATTAGTAGTTCACAGTGTTCAATGTTTTTTTTCCATATGTTTGCTGTACACAATGATAGAGATTTAAACCATAAATTAGCAATTATGTCTTTTGAGGGAGGCTGAGAATTTATGTCCTTATTATAATAGTTCTTACATAAACTCCATGCCAATTCAATTGGATTGTATTGACAGTGGTATGGAGGTAATCTAAGAACTTCATGCCCATGTCGTTTTAAAATATTGTCAATTAAGTATTGCTTTTGGTCAATATGTATAGGTAAAATTAAACTCCATAATTGTCGCTTTATTAGTTTGTCATCAAATTGTACGTCACGTTTAATTAACCATTTCTGTATTTGTCGTTTATTGGACGAGAAATTGGGTGGTTTATCGATAAGAACCGAATTATATGGTGCATTATCCATAATTACCACACATTTTCCATTCAATTTGGCCAAAGCAGGGATTAACTGTTTTTTAACATTGCCTAAAAATGTCACCATTGATACACTTATGATAGCCCCTGTCATTATTGCCCGAGTCCAACAGTAAGTCACATCCTGGTAAAGTTTCATCCAAAAACATGAATATACATTTTTCACATTTCCTTTAAAAGGCAATCCGCCGAAATGACATGACTCTTCTCACACAACAATTTTCTTCCATTCACAAATTTGTATTTATATCCCATATTTGTTAATGTGTAGTATAATTTTAAACGACTCCCAGTATAATCAGTTCCTCCCTTGCACACAGAAATAAATTATCCAAAGTAAAAAATTCAAAATTTTCTTCTTAATATCTTCCCAAGTTAGAAATTCCTTTTCTTTATTCATATTATCATTCGGTTATTGCTGGAGTTGTGATTTTGCTTCGTTTAGTTATTAAACACCGTTGCATTCGAAATCTAGCATTATAAGAAATTGTTAGAAATGTTATATCTGTTTAATTCTTAATAATTACATTGAAGATTTGACCAATTCTTCCAATGATGGCTGTTTTACTTAAGTTACCATTGATATCTTTTATATTAGTAGAACGGCGTTTTATAGCCTCTTTGGTTTTACTATTACCTAATACTGCTTTTTCGTGGCATTTTATTGAGATTTGCCGAAGTGTCAACTTGACAATCCCGGCGACCTGGATTTTGACGTTAGTTATATTTTGTAACTAAACTGTTGTACACTGCTAAAATAATATAAATGCAAAGCCTGCTCTGAATCATAAAGCAAAAAAATAGACTATAACTATGTTGTTTTGGAATGTTTACAGTTTTAAGGATAACTTTGCCACATTGCAAACTATTTCTAACGGGAAAAAATATGATAAGTAACTATATAAGTACTTAAAACATGGAAATATGAACATAATATATAAAATTGCAGTAATAACGGTTAATAAAAATTGTACGCAATGCTATTTATTGCTGCTAATAAAATTAATAAGTAATAATAAACCAGTTATAATAATAAGGATTAATAAATAGTAAGCGCTTTAAGAGTTTTTGAACAAATAAAATTGCATTCAAAAGCATACAATCCTCGATGTATGCGAGGTTCAGGAAGAACTTTAACAATGTTATCTTGGAGTATTTCTTGTTCGTCTACCACATCAGGATATACAAAATGCTTCTGACGTATTCGTAAAAAGTTCACTGTAGCTTCTCTACCATTCATGGCAATTATATTTCCTACATAATGTATTAAGTAGTCTTCGTTAGTCTGAATATTATGTCGGTTAGGCTTAAACTTCACCAGTATCTACCCAAGAACCAACTTTAAAGTGGTGGTCTGGATTTTTCGGTGAAGTTTCCTCTAATTCCATTAAGTGAGTTTCTGCTTCAGAGATGTCAAGATCAGAATCATTAACAAGTCGCATACTAGCGTCACTCTCTGAACTACTTTCTTGAGTTTTCTCCTGGACTTTTTAACGTTTATTGTTAACTTTCTTCTTAGGTTTTGGATTCCCATCTTTTTCTTTCTGCATTTTTATCATTCTATCCCGTACTTCTTCACTGGTCAAACTTTTCGCGAACTTAAGACGAATCCTGCTCTTTTTGCCTGTTGCCTTTACAGCTTCCTGTCATCTTAAGACTGACATCAACGATAGTTCTAACTTCTTTGTTAGAGTAATTTCTGGAGTGGATGTTGATGGTGATATTACAGTTGGAGAAGTGCTTCTTGATTTGGACCGATCTAAGTTGCTATTACTAGCATTTGATAATGATGGCTCATCAGGAACAGTAATCTCACTGGAAATTTCAGAGGCGGGATTAAACAAGACAGTTGAAGTGTCGCATTTCTGTAAAATTTTCTCTTTATCTAAAGGATAAATTCCAGCACCTGCAAAACCGCCGATAGCATTTGCTCTCGAGAAACATCCAGATTCCTCTAGTTTTTCATAAGTCCAGGAAATGCAATTTTATCAACATTTTTAAATCCAGTCTCTTGCTAATAGTCTCTCAAAACACTTCGCCAAGTTGCTTTTACTGTTTTGAAAACTCCAACAAAAGTTCAATGTTATTTGAGATAGCCATTTCAATAAGTGACAAAGTTATATGGGAGTCATAAATGAGCAATTTTGATCCATCTTATTGTGATACAGCCTTTATAAAGACGTTTTCAAACCAGTTGGAGAATTGTGCAGCTTCCATCCACCATGATGGAGAACAATTATAAACAGCATTTTCAGATCCATTTTTGCACCATGTATTATAAAGGTTTAAGCCTTTGTAGTTTATAAACATTGGCAGGTATTCCCCAATAGCACTGCAACAAACTAACACTGTGTAGAAGCTTTGGTAACACTTCCCACAAGCTTATGCGGATTGTGTGAACCCTTACGACACAAAATTTTTTGGAGACCAGCATCAGTTTGGAAGCCACTCTCATTGCAGTTAAATATACTTTGCGGCTTATTTAAAAGTTGTAGGCGTTCAATAGTATTCTCCAACTTGTTATAAAAATCAGTCATTACTTCGAGAGAGCTACCTACTGCTCTATTTTTTGGTAGATTCTGTGCAACTCTGTTGCTCAGCTGATGTTTCCAACGATTCTCAAATCCCATGACCCAATCAATTCCAGGCAACCCATTTTTAAATGCATTATCTCTGTCCATACGTTTTACATAATCTTGCACGCAGATCCTTAGTCGCAATCTGCTAAGCCCATAGCCCCAATCTGCAAGTTTAATCAAAGAATTGACTAATAACCTTTCTTCCTGGTTGGTTAGCACTGTAGGTCTGCCAATTTTCTGACATTTATAGTTTTTCAGATGGTTAATTAATGTTGAACGGTTAATTCCGTACATTGCAACAGCTCTCTTAGTGCTTAAACCTCCAGTCTTTACACTTTCAAGAGCTTTTTCCATACTATCCTTGCTGTAGGTTTGATAAGGCCTACGGTTTATAAGAAAATCCTTCTTTCGAGGCACTTCTAGAAGCAGAAAAATAAACAATAAATGATTGACACAATGGCAAAGGATAAGATTGACACCCTGTCAAACTTAACCTCAAAAAAATAATTACAATATTTCAAAATAATTAACAGTACGTTCTGAAATAACATTAGAAGTAAATACAATATATTAATATATTACTTACCTGTAAGGTTTACTAAGGGGCTATAGTTTACTACAAAAACTTTTTGAAAAATTACCTAGAAACAAAGTTTCATTAATCTCAACAACACAAATTTTTCAACTGACTAGCTACTGAGCCCTCCCAACCGTCAGTATGAAGTAGTAATAGTATATTATGTAACAAGTTTTATTCGCAATCACATTGTAATGTGTCAATTTCATGACATAACAACAGCTGGGAACTAGATGATTACTTGAAACTAGCTAGGAAATTATTACATACCCCGAAAAATATTACATAGGTACCTGAAGAGTGGGGTGTTTCCACGGTAACAAAACATTGAGTGGGTTGTTTTCATGGTAACAAAAATATTAGCTACATCAAGATATCTATTATTCAGAATTCAATTGTAGTTATTTTTAAAATTAGATGATTGCAAATAAAATCGTATACATACCACGGTGGAAAGTTTCATCCCTGTCTCGAGATAAAGTTAACCTCAACGCTACGCGTCTCGGTAAACTACCTAATCTCTCGACAGTAATGAAACACTTCCCACCTCGGTATGTAATATACTATTATAAACAACACTTTAGTCACGAGTTGTTTTAGGCACGAGCGGAGCGTAGCGCAGCAAGTGTTTAATAAACGAGTGTCTAGACGAGTTTATATAATGTGTTACATACTAAACTTTTTCTACGACCACAAATTTAGGCAATATAACATCATATCATTTCATTAAGATTTTGAATACTATGTTAGGTTAAATTATACTTGACAAACGTCAAAGTTAACTGTTGAAAACTAACTGTGGCTAAAAAACGTTCAATATGTAACTATGTACCGGGTGACCAATTAATAAGGGCACTCGACTCTATCTCGAAAAGTAATGGTCGTAAAGACTTGGGGTAAAAAATTTATGACTAAAGCGGCGAAGATAAAATGCTGGAAATTATTTTTAAGTTTCTAGAACGGCCGCCAGGGGAGGTAATCGCATTCTTCAATTTTAAATCCCGTTTTTTGAGAAATATTCTTATATTACAGATTGCTAAAATGGACACCGCTTTAAAGCTGAGATAAATTCTATTCTTTTTCGTTAAATGCTTTTTGCTCTATCTTTTAAGGGAAAGTGGTGGGGGGTGTCAGAACATTTTCGGAAATAAATGGTAATAACTTCAAAATGGCTGAACGGATTTTGTCAAACTTGGAGTCGTTGAAAAGGACTTTTCAAATTCAATGTTAGCAGGTTAGGTTTTGCGTCAGTTTTGACACAGAATAACGCAAAACCTAATCTGCGAACATTGAATTTAACATAGACTTCCAGTGCTACCAACATAAACAGTGCCAACCTAAGAAAAAAAAATCACAATCATTTATAGTCACCCGGTATATAGCGTATTCCTATTCAAGCGCTGTATGCTAGAGTTCACGAAAGAAGTGATTGCAAGTTCCTGCCTTTGCGCGTGCGCTAATCTCCGCGCGTGGCTCGTGAAATCGCCTTCGCTTCGGTGTCGTATAATGTCGTACGGATCGTATTTATTTTCTGGCAGCCAAACAGAATTGGCGCTTGCGCATTACGCACAAACCCCAATCATTCTGTCCTTCAATTTTCATTGTCACCCTCTCTCTTCAACACGCAATATAGAAGTATTACATATATGGTTAAGTGTGTGACATTTACTTCCCAACTGTCATAAATGTTGTAAATAACTACTTTTTTATTATACCTGCATCAGAATCGTCGTTTAAAGCACGCCTGAACGTGCGAAAACAGGCGATTATAGCTCGCCGAGCTTTAAAGGTTGTCAAGGAAACGACTGAATGCAACAAAGGACGTGGACGCGACAAGAACGTAAATAATTCTCGTAACTATAGTAGCAATATTATTACGTTCTCTCGATTTATCACGACAAAAATTATTTCTAAGTTTTTAGTGCGTAATTTATTTCCAGTATTGCAGGTATAATAAAAAATAGCGTAAGTATTCGTGGATAACTGGTCTTTAAAACACTTGCTCTATTTTGAGCACTCCGGCTACGCCGTCGTGCTCGAAAACTAGCGCGTGTTTTAAAGACCTTGTTATCCACTCATACTTTAATATACTATTATCTACGACCACTACTAAAAGAAGGCCTTTTAGCGCTAGCTTGTTTCACCAAAAGTGACGTTTTATAGTTTACCGTGGTTAAAAAAATCAGCTGTTTACTTTTAGCTCTAGTGCTAAAAGTGAAGTGAGGTTATAAAACTACAATTTCGAACTGGAAGTGAAGTTGTAAAGTTATTCTAGTTGCTTCTTGCGTTACAGGTAAAGTGTTTTTGAAATAATTATAGCGTTATGTAATGAATACACTCAGATGTGGAGTATCAATAATTACATTTCGTAACTCACCTTGACAGTACTGGCGTGGTGAACAATCGCCCGCGCGGCGTGGCCAACTGTTTATTATGACATAAATTAAAAGTGTCGCAGATGCAAACCTTTGTTAAATCGATATTTATGGATTAATAACGGTAAAATTAAGGTCGTAGATAAAATATTGTATGCAATGCATGCTAAAAGTCGTTTATGCACGAGACATGTTATAAAACTCAGCCTTCGGCTTCGTTTCATAATTTTCATGTCTCGTGCATAGACGTCGACTTTTAGCACTTCTTGCATAAATAGCTATTATCTACGACCACCACTAAAAGTAGGCCTTTTAGAGCTAGCTTTTTTCACTAAAAATGACGTTTTATAGTTTACCGTGTTTAAAGAAATCAGCTGTTTACTTTTAACGCGAGTGTGAGATAAAGTGAAGTGAGGTTATAAACTACAATTTCGAACTGGAAGTGAAGTTGTAAAATTATTCTAGTTACTTCTTGCGTTTGAGGTAAAGTGTTTTTGAAATAATTAAAGCGTTATGTAATGAATGCAGTCAAATGTGTAGTATTAATAATTACCTTTGATAACTGACTTTGACAGTATTGGTTTCCCAAACATTCGCCTGCGCGCAAAGGCTCTCTCTTTATTATGACATAAATGCTAACTGTCACAGATGCAAACCTTTGTTATATCGATATTTATGGATTAATAACAGTAAAATTAAGGTCGTAGATAAAATATTGTATGCAATGCGTGCTAAAAGTCGTTTATGCACGAGACATGTTATTAATAAAATATTGTATGCAATGCATGCTAAAAGTCGTTTATGCACGAAACATGAAAATTATGAAACGAAGCCGAAGGCTGAGTTTCATAATTTTCATGTCTCGTGCATAAACTTCGACTTTTAGCACTTGTTGCATAAATAGCTATTATCTACGACCACCACAAAAAGTAGGCCTTTTAGCGCTAGCTTGTTTCACTAAAAGTGTCG
This sequence comes from Agriotes lineatus, assembly GCA_940337035.1. Taxonomy (NCBI): domain Eukaryota; kingdom Metazoa; phylum Arthropoda; class Insecta; order Coleoptera; family Elateridae; genus Agriotes; species Agriotes lineatus. Next base: position 69,089 of record CALNHX010006936.1, read on the forward strand.
TTTTATAGTTTACCGTGGTTAAAGAAATCAGCTATTTACTTTTAGCCTATGTGCTAAAAGTGAAGTGAGGCTATAAAACTACAATTTCGAACTGGAAGTGAAGTTGTAAAGTTATTCTAGTTTCTTCTTGCGTGACAGGTAAAGTGCTTTTGATATAATTAAAGCGTTATGTAATGAATACAGTCAGATGTGGAGTATTAATAATTACATTTTGTTACTGACCTTGACTACTGTCATTCGCAAACATTAGCCCGCGCGACATGGCCTACTGTTTATTATGACATAAATTAGAGGTGTCGTAGATGCAAACCTTTGTTAAATCGATATTTATGGATTAATAACAGTAAAATTAAGGTCGCAGATAAAATATTGTGTGCAACGACCTTTAGCACTTGTTGCATAAATAACTATTAAGGATATAATACAAATACTGTGTTGGATACTATTGATGTTACGTTTATTAACAGATGGGTATTTTTATTACAGTTTATAAAACTTGAGGTGAGAATTTCTAGAATGACAATGAGAAATATTAATTGTCATTTTTAAATTCAAATAAGCCTGTATACAGGTGTGGAAAGCTTTGCAAAACAAAATACAGAATCCCTAATACAATAATGATATGCACATGCCAACTTCAAAAAAAATGTCTTTGTGTTTACTCAATGCCCTATAAGCTGTATGTATCGTGTGTTAAAAAAAACTCATTTAGGGTAGGCCTTGGAAAGAAAGATAGAAAATCTAGTCATGTCTTTACTTAAGTCTGTAGGTGAATGTCAGATTGCATTTTCTTTATGAAAACATATGTCACGATGACATAAAAGTTTACACTGCATTAAGTTTAATTGTATCAAGCAAAAAGGAAAATAAGATGGCATGTACACAACCACAACGAGTGTAATAACCATAACGGTCAATAAAAATTTGTGTTTTGTATATTTTTAGGAAAATAATTAAAGGTAAACATGAAATTTAGTTCTCTCTGACTTGGTAGTTCATTTGTATCAATGGGTATACACAGTCGCGGCCAAAAAAAACGAGACACTTTTTTTGGACTAACTATCAAAATGCGAAAACAATGGCTGACACTGACAATAATTCTAATAAATAAATCATCAAAAGTCATTATTCAGATCTAAACAATGACTTTTGATGGTCAGTGTCAGCACTTGTTTTTGCATTTTGAAAATTGGGTCAAAAAAAGTGTCCCGGTTTTTTGGCCGCGACTGTATTTCAAGTTACTGCAAAACTTCAATTTGATCATGGCAAGCTGCGATATAATATTAATTCAGAAAGTAGGTAATTGTAATTTATCTTCATCAGTGTTGTTATAGACTCTTAACCAATTTAATTTTAGTATCGTTAAGAGCTTCATTACCGCACTCTTTTTGTATAAAGAAATACATTGAACCAGAATTTATTGATGAAGATAAAATATTGAACAATACACGTTTGCTTATGGCACTTAACGAGACTCGTTTGATTGCCGCAAAAATCGGCTCACCGCCTCGTTTTTGGCAATCAAACTCGTGTCGTTAAGATGCTCATAATCAAACTTGTGTCGTTAATATCTATAATACAATTGTCAGTTTAATTTGACAAGTTCTAAACCGCTTTTCAGACAAGCTCTTTAATGTTGTATATTTTATCCCATGGTTTTCACTGATCATCAAATACGGCGTATGCTACAATGTAGTTTACAAACGTGGAACCCAAATACAAACGGGCACATACGTGATTCATGTCTATGGTCACTTTGATGGATATTGTGAATCACGCGTTATATTAATTAATTGTATATAAATTTGTTTGTAATAAGTATAGTTTTTGAAAAAATGTCAAAATTGATTTTTTACAAGCAGTAAAAGAAAGTCGTGTGCATCTATTTTTTTATCTTCTTCAGTGCTTCTATTATCTTCTTTTAGAATAATTGGGAAAAAATTGTTTATTTTCGTCGGTCTTGCATTATGTTGTTTTTTTGCTACTATTATCTTCAGTTTTTGTTACATTTAGGTATGTAGACCAGATGGCGTGCCGGTATCCAACGCCAAAACGCCACTCAGGAAAGAATTGGATGCTGACCGCCCAGCGGACGCCACTCACAGTTATCCCTAGAAAACAAAATATTAGATACTTTACAAAACTATTATCAAGCCAATATGGACATGTGGAATCCAGCTATGGGGCACAGCAAGCAAATCAAACATCGAGATACTAAAAAACGCTTCCAATCAAAAGTATTGCGATCCTTAGTTAACGCCCCTTGGTACGTTCCGAATGAGACAATACGTCGGGACCTAGGTATTACAACAATTACCGAAGAAATACAAAAGTGCAGCGTTCGTCACTGGGATCGGCTAGTGCTCACCCAAATATACTCGCGGCTTGCCTTATTGATAGCGAAGACGAAGAACCTAGGCTCAAAAGGTATAAACCGTCTGATCTGCCCACCCGTTTCATATGAAATATGATGTTCTGTCAATTCTGTTCATGTTACTCTTGTTTATGTACAAAATCAAAATTGTTATGTTTTATATAAGAGAATGTTCAATGGAATATTTTCAACATGCTTAGTTTATACTTACTTATGGTTATAAGTAAAAAATATTTACTGAATCTCACTAGATGACAGATTGTAAAGGTTATCAATAAACTAAAAAAAAAACCGCACCCAGCAAAGGTCAGCGTGGAAACTATTGGAAGAATCCTATGTTTAGGAGTGGATGTCTACAGGCTGAAGAAGAAGAAGAAGAAGAAGAGGTAGGTTTTTGCAGTTCTCTTGGATGTATGGTATATTTCGTAATTTCTGTCCTAATGTAACAAGCTTGTCCATAGCTTTATCGATGCCCTTTATTACCCCCGTTGTGTTTGGGTCTAGCTTCACGCCAAGGCCCGCCTGTGCACAACTTGACTATTTAGCAATCAACTTCAGGTTAGCTAACTGTTGTTTGCAGTCGCCACAAAACTATTGTATTATGCCCTTTAATTCTATAATTTTGCTAATATTGGCTAAAGTTAACTTCACACAGCCGGTATTTTATGCACATACAGTCACATTCTATGAATTTTGCATGGCCAACCACTTTTTCTTTACCATCGTCCATTCGCTACAATATACTATACGATAAATAGTTAAGTATGTGCATGTAGATACTTTTTCAGTCATAGTGTATTAAGGGCAAATGATTTTGCCGGTAATAGTATATTAAGTATTGAAAACGGTGACGATATTTTACCGATCGAAGACAGTTGTTTGGAGAAGGAGCGAAGCTTAACGTTCGTGATGCTTATGACGTTTTTTACACGATAGAAATGTATTTTTCTTCAAACGTCAGTAAAATGTGACATTACATCACAGAATAATATGTTTGTGGCACTGTAAGTCTATGTCAAATTCGAGGTTATGTTTTGCGTCAGTTTGTGTCAAAACTGGGGCAAAACCTAACTTGCTAACCTCAAATTTTTACTTACCGTTCTAGAACGGTAAGCATAACTTACTGATTTGGTAACTAAGTAAAAAGGTTCTATCGTGCAAAAAAATATTTTACGAGAGGTTTTTGTTTTGGGAAAGTCACAAGACAAACTAACTTAATCAAATTCCCAAGCTGAAGGCGAGGGAATTTTTCAAAGTTCGTTTGTCGAAGGATGTTGCCAAAAAACAACAAATCCTGAATAAACAAATTTCCGACCAAAATCGTGACCCCGAAATAAATTTTGTGGACTATTTCCCAAATATCGGTTCATTTTGTATTGGTCTGCAATGAATATCACATACTGATGCACGATGACAGTTTAAATGACGTTTTTGAAACTTCACCTTGATTAGAACAATATATTTGATGGTTATAGAACAAGTGGTAAGAAAAATTATAAAATCCCAAGGAAAAATTTTGATTTTTCGTCACTTTTAAAAGCACGTCATTGGTTCAATTTTGAAAAATCGTGGCCTTTGATTGGATAATAAACGACGCAGGCAATATTATGTAAAATTATCCCAGGAACACACTGTAAGTTTTACTTATGGATATTCGGTTGAGGGACGTCCTGTATATTCCAGTAGTTCTTTTGAGTTCCATTTGATCTATGATCAAAGAGCTCATACGGGGTCTGGCCACAACGGCCACTGGACACAACGGCCACACGTAATTTTGCATGGACATATCGGCCACACTGGACACAACGGCCAAAAGCGATATGTGGACACAACGGCCACCTTGGACGTATCGGCCACAGGGTTAGCTGGACACAACGGCCACTCTGGACACTACGGCGACATTTCAGACGTGGACACAACGGCCACATTGGACATAACGGCCACTGGACACAACGCCCACACAGAATTTTTGTATGCCCATATCGCCCATAGTGGACACTTCGGCCACTTATCAGACGTGGACACAACGGCCACACTGGACAACGGCCACTGGACACAACGCCCACACAGAATTTTTGTATGCCCATATCGGCCACAGTGGACACTTCGGCCACTTATCAGACGTGGACACAACGGCCACTCTGGACACAACGGCCACTGGACACAACGGCCACACAGAATTTTTGTATGCCCATATCGGCTACACTGGACACGTCGCCCACATAGCAGACCTGGACACATCGGCCACCGTGGACACAACGGCCACATAGCGGAAGTGGACACAACGGCCACCGTGGACACATCGGCCACATATCAGTGGGGGATAAATGCAAGGTTTGCCCGGTGACATAGCTATACAAAATGAGCAAAGCCGGTCGCCTAACCCGCCTGGACTTTCCTGTACTTTAGAAAATCTATAAAAACAGAAAACGGATGGGAGTGCTCAGTTGAAATAATTAAACACATTTAAATTTGATTCAAAACCAATTCACACACCACCAAAAGTGCATCATGTTACTTGATATGCATCGCTGCTGACGTCAAATATCGCAACCATCCGACGCGCTGTGTTTTACCGTTGATTGAGGTATTTGCCAATGTTGCCTATTGTACCTCGAAAACTAAACACCCTGTACTGTTATGTGTTGATCCCATTCAGTATTAGTTACGTGCATTTCTTAATGATATGTTTATCAACACCTAGCTACTAGTTATCTATATAATTATTATTGCTTCATATTGCTATATATTCCTATGTTAACTCGTAAAATAAACGCTCTAATCTATTGGTCTCATTTGTAACTATGGAAATGACCTGTATGATTAAATAGTGGCATAGAAACGAAACGCTTATGTTAACTATTAAAATAAATTCTCTGTATACTCAACACTATTAATAAATTAAAATTTGACTGCTGCCCGATTCGATATCGGTATAGTAATATTTATTTATGTATCAAGGACGACAATATGGTTTTTTCAGACTACCTGATAAGAAAGTTGATCATATCACAATAGCAACCTACTTCAGAAAGAAGACAATTACGCATATTTCATATCGCACGGTTCATATCGCACAGGCCAAATCGCACAGGTCATATCGCACAGTATTTTGTCGGTTGCCAAAAAACAGATAAAATAATAGCCGACCAAGTACTCTGGAACAAAAACAATACTTACTCGGGATGCTCTTATTGTTTGTTTATATAGCAACGTATAAAAGCTTAATATTGCGTTGAAGTATTTACGTGCATTTTTGTGTTTTAATAAGAAAATTTGTTATTTCAAGTGTTTCCAGTTTCCATAAACAGGTAGTGTGTGTGTTTGGGAAATGGAAATTGACATTAATAGTGATTGTGAAGATTTTGGTATTGAGGGCATGCCGCCGGATATCAGAGAACGCGCTAAAGAATCTATTCTCAATTTGTTACCATCAAAATCGAAGGAAAGGTACGAGTTTTCGTATAAACAGTTCATGGATTGGCGCAAAATGAAGAATATACACACATTTTCGGAAACTATCCTGTTAGCGTACTTTGGCGAACTCAGTGAAAAGGTTGCGCCCAATACTCTGTGGACACAGTATTCAATGTTAAAATCCACACTGAATATTCACGAAGATGTGGACATCGCCCAATATCCCAAATTAAGAGTCTTTTTAAAGCGCAAATCGGATGGATATAAACCCAGAAAATCAAAAACTTTCACAACACAAGAAATACAGAGATTCCTAAAGGACGCGCCAGATGAAAAATATTTATTGTCGAAAGTAAGTTTCAAACAAATCATTTCTAAAACCGCACAATTAACTAGGGCTACTGGTTTTATTTCTTTATTTATTTTTCAGACAGTTTTAGCAGTTGGAATCAGTGGCGCCTGCCGAAAACATGAAATAGCGCAAATAAAAATAGACGACATAGAAGATCTTAACTCTGCCGTCCTCATCACACTACGCGACACAAAGACAAAAACAGAACGTGTTTTTACGATGACTTGTAAATTTTACGACATTTACAAAAAATATGCTGCTCTTCGTCCGCCGGGCACAGATGAACACCGTTTTTTCCTAAATTATCAAAATCAAAAGTGCACAAGACAGCCAGTAGGAATTAATAAAATCGGCAGTGTGCCTAATCAAATTGCAATCTTCCTAGGCCTAAAAGAACCGCAATTATATACTGGTCATTGTTTTCGGCGCTCATCTGCCACCATGTTAGTGAATGCTGGTGGCGATATTACCACGCTGAAACGGCACGGAGGGTGGAAATCCACGAGTGTAGCAGAAGGCTACATTGACGAATCTGTATCTAACAAATTAAAAGTGGCAAACACCATCGTTAACTCCTTAAATGAAGACTCTGAGCTACCTGCAGTGGCTGAAACTTCAACAGCAAATGAAAAACATTATGAACATTATGTAAGACCGGCAAGAACAGTGGAAAGCACGTACTCATCGGAACAGACCTTTCAATCGTTACAACATCCTATTACTTTCACAAATTGTTCTGACAATTTAACTGGTGTCATTGTCAACCAATGGCATTCTTCAATTTAAAAATAAACTACCAATCGAACGATTATTTTAGTGACAATAATTCGAGGAGCTTTATTTCCGCGACAATAATTCGAGGAGCTTTATTTCAGTAACAATTTTTTCTGTAACAATTATTGTAGGGACAATATTTCGAGGAGCTTTATTTCAGCGACAATTTTTTCTGTAACTATTTTTTAATGAAAGGTTAAATTGTTAAGACGAATAGGACTCTAGGTCGAAATATTGCAGACAATTTTTGCTCTTCAGATCGTCTCGTTTCTGTTGCTTTAGAAAATAACGACTCGTGCAAGCACTCGTCGTTATTTTCGTCGCCGCAGAAACTCGTATCTGAATCGCAAAAATTATTGTCGGCAATATTTTGACCTCTCGTCCTATTATTACTGAAAATAAAATTACAATCAACTTTTATAATAAGTAAAAAATAAAGTTTTTCTTATTCGTATTATTTCTTTCGGTAGTCTGAAAAATAGTGTTCACAACTCGTTCGAAAGTGCAAATATCTTTTCTCGTGTTTTAGATCCACTCGGGCTTCGCTACGCTACGCCCTCGTTTGTCTAATCAACACTCGCACGATATTTGCTACTTTCGACATTCGTTATGAAAATAACTATTACGGAAGAGTTTGCAATTGCTGGCCAAGGCGATAGCTTAGGCAAGCAAGCAGGTGACGCCATAAAAACCAATCGATGCGCATATTAACTTTTTCTGTCATAATTTGTAAAAACTCTGTAAAAGGCTTTACCCAGAACATTCCTCGTCATTGTGACAATAAATAATTTTAAAAATCAAATTAAGTTAGGAGTAAACATATCTTCACGTTTCTAATAAATTAAATACATTTTCAAATAAAAAAAACATTACCGGTGGTCGAATTCGAAAGGCAGGCGGACAGCGTGTGCAGCCCCAACGTTTAGTGCGATATCTTAAGGGAACGTGCAATTTCTATCTAAGCCACGGAGGACCGGCTTCTCTAATTTCTCCGTCGCAGGTATATTTAGTAACCGCTAATTTATGCAGCGTTTGTATTGTAAAAAAAATTTTCTGTATCTATTCGCTCCCATTTTTGGTAAGAATAAAGCCTGCACTATGTACAAATTATTACTTGTATTTATTACTAAGTTCAATGAAAAATAAACACGCTGATGTGTGCGACGCGCGGTTGTATTTAAGCGAAGGGTATTAGTATTATTGTGGACACGTTTTGATTTTTTTGCGACCGTATCTTTTATTTGTTGGGTTATATTTTCGTCAAGTGTAAGGCCTGATCTATGTGCAAATTACTACTTTAATCTATTTCCCACTTAACGCAAATATAAACAAAATTTTATTATTTTAAGGTGCTCACCTTGTATATATTTGTATGAAATTGCACTGGTTTCATGCGAGGTAGATATACAGGGTGATTTTTTGAAAACGATCCGCCTGAGATATTTCAGAAACCAAAATAGTCCAGAGAAATTAGACAAAATAAAAGCAAAACTTCGGAAAAATTCCCGGAAAGCTGGATTTTGGTATGAGCCTTGATATTGTGGTTCTAAACAAAATGTCAAAAGTCCTCATCGATCCGAGTGCCGCTAAAAATTTTAAGGGGGGCAAAGGTCACCCAAAACGGTATTTCGTGAATATCTCGTTAACGGTCACTTTACAGAAAAAATATTGATTATCAAATTTGTAGCTTATGAAATTTATAACAATAAAGATATCATGACTTTTATTCGTAAAAGTAACCGTTTTGGAGATAATTTGATTTACAGAGTTGAACCACACCACCTTCGAGGTAGAGTACAAGGTGCGTTTTTTTCATGTGGTGTCCCCAGTAGGCATATTCCACGTTTAGTTTTGTTTGAAAAATGTTTATTTTAAAAAAAATTATAACTTGTTCATTAATCAATTTTGGATTCAAAACAGGAATTATTAATATTCATCTTGAGACTCTATTTCAATCGTTCCTCTTCATCATCATTTTCTTCTTCTTGTTCTTCTGCTGTCTTCTCTATTTCCATAGATTCAGTCAGGAAACGTGATGGATCTACATCTTCAGTGGAGTCGCAAGTATCGATGTCATTTATATCGGGTGTTACATTTAAGCAAGACTGACGAGATAAAGTATTTTTTTTCCTATTTTGTTCACAACGTTGTTATAGTGTAGTCATAGTGACGCTCTCCAAAGCACCCTACATTTATCAGTCTACCCAATCCTTTACCTTAAAATAATTCCAGGTTTCTTAAAATTTCTTAAATAATTTGTTATAAACGTTTGAAGAAAAAATACTATATATTATTCGGAACAAAAGTATCTTTATGTGGCTCGGCTGTAATTATCTGCCTCGCAAGCTGGGCAGATAAACAGTTCATCCACGCCAAATAAAGTATAATTTTTGCTCCTAATAACATAATATACTATTATGCTCCTACACGAATAGCAAGCTGATGTCCCTTCAGGTTTTATGACAACGGAGGGGAACTTTTCGGAGCACATTCCTTCTCTATCTAGACTACAGTGTACTATATATCTGTTTCTTTCTATGTTTATGGGCTCTGTAAGAAGGAAATTCTGGAATATTTCAAGTCGCAACTCCAATGAGATATACATGTCATTGAGGAGTGCATCTATTCGTTACAACTCTGTAAATCGAATTATCTCCAAAACGGTTACTTTTACGAATAAAATTCATGATATCTTTATTGTTAGAAATTTCATAAGCTACAAATTTGATCATCAATATTTTTTCTGTAAAAATGACCGTTAACGAGATATTCACGAAATACCGTTTTTGGTGACCTTTGCCCCTCTTTAAAATTTTTAGCGCCACTCGGATCGATGAGGACTTTTGACATTTTGTTTAGAAGCACAATATCAAGGCTCATACCAAAATCCAGCTTTCCGGGAATTTTTCCGAAGAGCAATGTCTAATTTCTCTGGACTAAAAGGAAATTAAAAATTTCCGAAAACAGGTCCACTTATATGTCAAGGGGGAAACGGTTTGACCTATGATTCACACGTTTGACGTTTACCCCTGCGCTCCCACGAATACCTCCCCAAAAATTTTAAATGGAATGACCCATCGCGTGGTATCTCAAATGAAAGCTTATCTTATAAGGATTATGGTGATGTGTCACTTGCGCATTTTTTTTATTTAGCATTGAGAAATGATCAATTTTTTCAGCAATAGAGTACACCATTTTTACGTAGGTGAAGCTGACTAAACGAAAACAACTAATGTGACAGTTTGTTAGACAAAACGTCAACGGCTTGCTTTCTTTTTTTTCTACGCCTACCTGATTAAAATTAGGTTTCGATAGCGCTTACCGTTCTCCTGAAGTGGCAATGATAAACTTTCTCATAAAATGTATGAGAAAATAAAAAACGTGGGCAAGTGACACATCATCATAATCCTTATAAGATAAGCTTTCATTTTAGATACCACGCGATGGGTCATTCCATTTAAAATTTTTAGGAGGTATTCGTGGGGGCGCAGGGGTAAAAGTTAAAAGTGTGAATCATAGGTCAAGCCGTTTCCCCCTTGACATATAAGTGGACCTGTTTTCGGAAATTTTTAATTTCCTTTTGGTTTCCGAAATATCTCAGGCGGATCGTTTTCAAAAAATCACCCTGTATAATATGTATGCAAAATATCGTCTTCCTCCGGCAAATACTTTTTGAGCTATACTGCCAACAGACAGACAGACAGACAGACAGACGGAATTAAGAAAACCTTTTTTTTGCATAGTAATCGTGAAGGTCGTTTTCTAACGAAAAATCGTGTTGAAAGTTCCACCTTTTTAACGCAAAAATCGTGAAAAAAGTACACTCTTTAACTATTTTATTGAAATGTCAATTTGACAATTTTCAATTCCGAAGTCCTTTTCGGTTAAATTTCGACCAAGAGATCACTATGCAAAAACACTACGTGTACAACACCTTTTGAAAGTTCTTTTTTTCATTCATTTGCTGGATTAACTAGGGCTTCGCCCTCATTATCAAACTGCAAATTTATGAAAAAAGTGTGACTTTCAAAACTAGTTGTATAAATTACTATTTGGTCATTTAGGGACCTTTCAGACGAGGGAAGTAATAAAAAACGAGTATATCATGAAAAATTAAGAATTTAAGCCTTTCCTTAATTAATAATTGTGAAAATGAATAGTAATGCTTGAACAGTCATACGAATGAATAGGCCAATTGCTTGCTGAAGTAGAAAATTTTTGGGGGCGAAAAAAAGTTTAGAATCAGGTTCAACGACAATTCGTTTTAAAGCTCTTTAGGGGTAGTACACCATGAAAAGGTGGGTGCGTAACCCCTCTACAGCTGAAAGTAATAAACCGATTTTCATGGAACTTTAATTGAAAGGGGGGGGGGGTTATCTACAATTCATGTTTTCAAAAAAATCCATAACGAGAAGCGGAAGTTAGGCATGTTTTTTTTTGGTAGCGTTTTATTATAAGCCGAATTTTGCTGATCTGAGTAGCGATAGGAAAGAAGACCGAAAAGTGCAAACGTTTTTTCCCAGACTCTCTAACTGCAAAATGGCGGCCGCAATAAATCTTTCAAAATTTTAATTTTAACGCCTCGTACCATGAAGGAAATTTATTTTTGAAAATCTAGAAACGATCCCAATGGCGTTTTTTCCATTTTTTTAATTTTGAAAAGTTATTACAAAAAACTGCCCACACGATTTTGTTTAAATTTTTTACATTTATTACAGCTTGGTATTAGCTACATTTTGTTTTTTTTAATGAACGCTAGAATTTCACTGTGCTGCCCACTACACGGTAGTAGTATAGTGGACACCACTAATTGGATTAATTGTTCAATTAAATTAATCGAGGCTCGATTAAATTAATCGGATGATTGACAGGTGCTCTAATTCCGCGAATTAAACCGCGGATTTATTCGCGGCTTGATCTAATTAATTTTCGCGGATTGACCTAATTAACCACATATGTATTTTGATATGTAATTTTCACATGTGCTACTGAATAAATTACGCATTAGCTTCCGATTAAGTTACGCGTCGGCCATCTTGGATTTCTGGCGGGAATATTTGAAATTTAATTTTTTTCAGATTTGTTCTAAGTTCAATTTTTGAATTTTAAACTTCGCGGGATGTCCGCCATCTTGGTGCGCGCGCACTTCTCACGGCGGTTGTTTTTAATTTTGAATTTTCGCGGAAATATTTGAAATTCAAACTGATAGATCTATCTCGCTCTT